>JAJIZL010028729.1:98080-122280 GCA_023969395.1 Amblyomma maculatum
AGTTCAACGCTGCTGAACCAAATATTGAGCGAAAGCATTAGCTGTGGATGACCGAGCGTTCTTCTTCTTCTCTTTTTCTTTTTCCTCAGCCCACATATAAAGTCCCGCTTTAACCAAGCCACATGAACGTGCCTTGGTGGCCTATAGGGTTAACGTGAATGCCAGGGTCCTAGCAGGTTGATTCTGACATAACCATCCCATGTGAAACGAGAGACCCAAGTTGGCAGCTCCTGCTAACTGAGCCGCGGCTCCGACCGCGCCAGGCCGACCGCTTGAGTTGGGAGCCCATCTCTCGCTTTTGTGCCACGTGGGGTGTGACTTCACAGCGTCTCGTGGGTAATACATACGTGGCTACCGCTGCGCTACTCTGAAGGCTCGAAACCTAGAGTAGTATTGCTTTCGCAATAAAAGTCATAACCTCCCCGTAGCGGGTGTGCAGTGGTTAGCAAACTCAACTCCTGTGCTGAAGAATGCGTGATCAAATCCTGGCCGCGGTGGCCGCTTTTCAGTGGAGGCAGAAAGCAAGGCACCCGTATACTTTGCTATGTCAATGCATGTTAAATAACCCCCCCCCCCCCCCCCGTGGTCTAAATTTCCGGAGCCCTCCACTACGCCATCCCTCATACCCTGTGTCAACCAAGCCATAATGTCACACCCTTCCATGATGGTTCCTTCTTCCCAGGATTATTGTGAAGCAGATATAGGGATCCCAGCTTCTCAAGTGATAAGACATACGTAAGACAGAAAACATTCAACGCCTCGCATAGACAGATGTATTTTGAGTGATAACTGCATACTGGGCTTGCCAGTTTAGTTCCTGGTCATCGCTAAACATTTGACTACGTCTACTTTAGAAGACACTTTGGTTTAATATTTTGATTTCAGCTGTGTACATTAATTACCAAAGAGGATTATTGAGCACGGTATAAAAAAGAGAAGTTATTGTCTATGGACAAACGTACGTACGAAATAAGCTGAGCTTTCACCAAGTACATTTCGTTATTCTGACATAATCAAGTCTACCGACACATGAGCCCACAAAGACTCGAGCACGAAATGTGCTCCTAAGGCTTGCATCCAAAAGTTATACACATGAAGTAAGGTAAAAACACACTTACCCAGAAGACTGACTTCCGGAAGTAAGTATTCAAACTGAGCGGGCTCAAGGCAACGGCATGCATCGTCCTCAAGTTCGATTAGGGAAAGAAAAAAACACAGCTTCGGACGTTTCTGCACCAACGAAAGCGCAAGTCGGTCGACTCTACACTTGTGCACAGCCAGTGGACACATGCCATGACTCCACCCGACAGGATCCACACGAGAGGAAGTATCCGCCGGAAGCCAGGTCTTTCTATAAGCGTTGTTCCGAGCCCCATGCAGCGGTTATTTGTGTTGTGCGAGCATAAGATTGAGATTCTCTTTATTAGTTCTTTGTTCTTCGTTGACTGCGAGGCGACTCGTGCATGCAGTGTGCGCGAACAGTGGTGTCTTGTCTCCTTTTTCCCCTTTACAACGACGTTGAGAAAAAATTACCCTGAGAACAATTTATCTTACGCTGGAGAAAAAAGCGGGACCTGCCCCTTGGTTGTTTGTCGTGCGAGAGGCAGGTCACCCGAAACCGAACGCTACACTCACTCCATTATTCTCTATTTGCAGAGTTCAACCACTTCCATTGCATATCTACTCCCGACCCACGCACAGCCCTCCTCACCCATTCCCCTCATTGAATTGAGTGATGTTCAGGATCAAAGTGGGAAAACAAGCGAGTTGGAAACCGTAACTCTAGTAAATTGGTTTACTCAACAAAGCGATGAGGGTACAGGAAAAAAAAAAAGGAGAACTGTGTCGAGCGGAAATGGAGAAGGGAGGCAGGAGAGAGCGGGAAGGGAAGAGAAATGCAAAAGGGAATAAAATCTGATGTTTACAGAGAAATGTGTTAAGGAACAGGTTTCGAAGTATTCGCATGCGACGTTCGGTGGGTTTCGAAGCTTCTCGATAAGAGTCCTCGCCTCAGGTGAAAGGGCTCTTGAGGGAGTGTCTTCGGGTTATGCTTCTTGTTAATTCTTGTTGATTCTGATACCCCGACATGGAAAGCTTCATTTAACCACGTAGCATAGTAACGGACATAAAGGTTTCTATCCTCTTACCGTTCCTTGTTCGTGTTCATGCTTCTTGCAGCATGTTAATCACTAATCTCCTATTTGCACCTTGATTGTCGCACGCCCTTTCTTTATCGCGCATTCGTAAACTACACCATTACATGCAAGACCACTCAACGTAAATATGTAGTCTTAGCCTAACGAAGTATGTATGAGTCGGAAGAAATAGGTCCTAGAGGGTTCGACTACTCTCACTCTGACAGCTGAATTTTGACAAGTCCAAGTTGGCCGCTCTTGACAAATCAATAATGTCATGTGGTGACATGGTGTACTTTGCACAGCCGTACTACCAATCACTGCATTTCCATGTAACCAGCGACTTACCACCTACTAGATCCTTGCCCTTGATTTTTCGCTCCCAAAGCCGACAAGGCAAACCCCGGATTTCTTCGAAAACGCAGCCTTTAACGCGACATGGTTAAATAGTAGTTGCACACAACACTGCATTGTCATTACAGCTCTATGCCACAAAGTCTTGCTAACAGAGCTTTGAGTGCGCTGATATTAAGTGACTTGCAATGATCACATCGCTTTAGATCATGTGGGATGGTTTCTGACTATAAGGAAACGTTACAGGGTGTCTTAGATGTTCATTAGCAGGAGAACGGCAAAAGCTTTCCCTTTCTTTTGTTGTTGGTTGTTTGTGGGGTTTAACGTCCATCATTTGCTTCTCATCGATTGCCTCTTTCTCTTTGACACTTACCATTCACCTCTCATCATTTCAATACTCATCGCTAAGCTTTATTTCTAGTTTTCAGTAAGTTGCAGTCATTAAAGTCGTTGTTTAACATATTGGTCATTTCATAGTCATGATGCGTCATGCCTAGTCATTGTAATCATTATCCCTCATAGCTCAGCATTTTTACTCATTCCCAATCAATTGCGGTTATTTAAGTCGTCATGTGATATATTAGTCACTTAGTAGTGATTATGAGTCACTATGAGGCATGCCTAGTCATTGTAGTTATTATCACTCATAGCTAATAATTTTTACTCAATTCCAAACAGTTGCGGTAATTACAAGTCATCTTTTGACATATTGGTCGTTTCGTAGTCATTATGAGTCATATGCCTAGTGATTGCAGTCATCACATCCCATCGTTACGCCTTTTTACTTATTTCCAGTCAGCTGCGGTCATTGCAAGTTGTGGTTTGACATATTGGTCATTAGAAGTCATTTCAGTAATTATTATTCATCATTATTTTTTATTAGCATTTGCCATTACCTCTATCGGTGTCTGTTTATAATTTTTTTTTTCATTACATTTCACCATCAGTAAATTTGATTCATCTCCCCTGTCACACGGCCGCAACTTGCGCACAGATCTGCGCACAGATCACGCGCATAGCTCCCGCATTCATATTTTCGCTCCATGAGCCAAGAAAGGCCTTTGCCTTAAAGGCAGCAAAATATTGAATAACCTGTGTTCATGCCTGAGTATCTCTGGCTGGCAATTTGGAAAATTAAATGCCAAAGGGTAAAGTAAAAGCGGGGGTAACAAATTTACATAGACGATACTGCGTCGCCCTGTCCAGCGCTTTTCCATTTGTTTCGATTTGAAATCCACGTTTTCGACTCCACTCCGTGCATCGGATTGTTTGTCTTTTTATTTTTACTGCAATTCACTACCATCAAACAGTAACACTAGTAAATGAAAAGTGTCCAGAGGGCTCGCATCGCCATCTTGCATGGCGAATTCCGAATAAAGTTGGTAGTATCTTTAACCGCGTGTTAAGGAGCGGTATTGGCGGGCCTGTCCTACCCCGGATCCAAATTCTTTCTGAAATAACAGGAGCTAGAGGGCTAAAAACAATTTATTAGTCGCTATATGCTTTTATAGTTCATGCCTTGATTTTATGGCATTTTGTGGAAATCACGCGAAAATGACCTATCAACTATCTTTGCTTTTCGTGTGATTTTATGGCGTCAAGTACATCGTTACTTCACTCCATCATCATCATCATCAACCCTATACTGACTGCAAGGCGAATACCTCTCCCAAATTTCTTCAAGTTACCCGGACTTGTGCTAGCTGCATTCACTTGATCCCTGCAAACTTTCTACCCTTGTCCTCATACCTAATTTTCTACCGCCCCATGCTACGCATTCTTTCCCTTGGAATCCATTCGGTTACTCTTGGTGCGGCGGCATGCAGGCCATCAGTCGTGGAAAGTTAGCAAAATTTGGAAGCTTCGTGGTGCCTATAGAGGAAATCGAGCTTATATGATATCTGAATATTACGCGGAAAAAAGTAAACGCTAAGAAAAGATCTGGTTCAACTTTAAAATGCAGCGTGCACCGGAAGGAGTTTTAAAAGACGCTCTCGCATTTCGACCAGAAGCCATCTATCCGCGACATCTGTGACGGCGAGCGTCTGACGCGCTCCGGTTATCAGCGTAATCGCTCAAGTCTTATTTCCGCCACATCGCGCCCCTGAAGGGTGCTTAATTTTTTAGGTATTTAGAATGAATTGTGAATTAAACAACAAAACACTGCCGCTCTTTCTGAAACGCATGGCGCGTGGCCGGTATCGCTTCATCGACACCCCAGACATCGTGTCGGAGGCTGCCTGTCGCCAGACACTTAATCTCTTTTTGAAAGGTTCAAAAACTTTACAACAGGGTCGCTTACGGCCGCGTGCCTTATTTGGTTTTCCCCACCGGGGAGTGCAGTGAAGCATTGAAAAAAAAAAAAAAAAAGGAGTAGTTTTATGAAGTTTTGTAGTTCGCTACTTCCCTTCATCACTTTTGTTAAAAAATCTGAACTGATTCGCGTGTTCTGAAGCGGATGCGCGTGATAAGGTCCGACGGACAAAGTGAGGGGTGGGTGAAGGCACTCCGTTCCACTCTGCTCGCACTTGGACTCTTGTCGATTTTCAAGCCAATATAACCTTTTGCGACACTCCAATACGCCTTTGTCGTTTTTCTCCTCATTGCACTCCTCTCTCTCTGTCCTTTCACACATCCCCTTCCTGACCCCGCACTATCAGTTCAGCTACTTACTAAGGAAGGGTCGAGAGGGGAGAGAGGGCTCACTGTTGTAGCCTGCGGATTACTAATTTTGAAGTAAAATTTACTTTAAATGCATATACAAAGAAATTTTATCAGGTCTCCTTCCTAGCTGAATGCAAAAGTAGATAAGTTTAGGCGTGTGAGGGGGATACACTCCAAGGATACTGGCAGTGAGCAGCATAAAAAAATATAGTATATAGCTTCACTTCAAACAAGTACTCGCTTATGAGGCAAGAACATCGAGGCTAACGAAGAGGGTTCTGCCTAACCTCAGGATAGCGCAGAGAACTATGGAAACCGAATTCAGAGATATGACGTTAAGATATAGGAAGCGGGCAGGGTGGGTCGGCGAAAACACCCTAGTTAACTCCAACCTAGCCGAAATCAAGAAAAAGAAATGCGCATGAGCAAGACATACAATGCGAAGGGGAAATAACCGACGGCCGCAAAACATTGCACTTGATTTCAAGAAAAAGCAAGCGCAGAGGAGGGCGCATTAAGTCAGAAGAATGAATGAGATTATTAAATATTTCAGCGATGGGATGTCTTCCCGCTGCTCTCTCCGGCTTCGGCGCAAGACCTCGCCTCTGATTGCTCAGTATTTAGTGACGATATGCATAATTTAGGAATAAACACTCGACTTTCTTGCAATAAAAACTAGACTGCGTTTTATAAATTCAAGCCAGCCATGTTTCCTTTCCTTTGCCAATCAATCTTAGCCGTACACCCTATCCTGAACTCGCGGGGCGAAGGCTATCCAGTAAGCAGTCGGCGCGAGCATTCGCACAATGTTCCTGGATGAGGTTAAAGTACTGTACCGTGATAAATGACCCGATTTAAACGTCAGTGCCTCCTGAGGCGGCAGTTAGATTGTCGCAACTGTGTTCACCCTGGGTTCCGCTCCTTCTCCGTAGTCTGAGAAATTTCAATCTGCTAAATGCGCTGCTTTCTCTCCATCTACATGGGGCTTAGCCCGCGGGGACTAATCTGCATGAAGACGAATGAAGTGGAATGGCCAAGAGGCGTGCGCCACTCATGCAGGTTTCGTTGAAAAGTGGTTCGTGTTAAACTAAGAGCGAACGTTTACTCACGCCGTTAAGTTCATGGGGACACCGTGGCGTGCCTTTCATATCTCATTCCGTATTTTTTGTTCTCTTGCTTGCAATGTGACAACCCATTGTTTCAGCAGGAATATTTTGGAAGTAGAATTAGAAAAAAGAAACCGATGTTCTGCACTTCAAACGCTTTCTTCTGGTAGTGTTGTTTTCCAAACCTTTTGCAAAATTAGCAAGATTATTTCTGCTCGACCTAAACTTCTTTTACAATAACGACAACAATATTAAAAGGATCTAAAATTATTAAATTGGGTAGAGTGAATACCGACCACAGGTGTGAATTCAAAAGTCATGACAATGCACTTTCAACAATTGGAGCATACGCATTCAATGTTAGAAGCTTGCACTTTAACGCTCGCAGGTTTTATATCTAATAAATTTTGCCTCAAATTTTATACACGTGGGGGTCGTGAGCTTTCCTTCGTATCTGGCATCAGTTTCTGTGTCGCGACATAAGAGCCATTACTCGCCAACGTGAAGGCAATAAAGCACCAAAACGGACTAACTAATATGCTGCCAGTACATGGCAATCATATATTTGTCGCCCGGCCGTGGTGGTGAAGTGGTTATGGCGCTGGGCTGATGTGTCCAAGAATGGAGGCAAAAAGTAAGTGTTTCATATGCTGTACGAATTTAGCGTACGGTAAAGAACCCCGTTGAAATTTCCGGTACCCTTAACCGCAGAGTCCATCATAGCCCGAGTCTTTGTGCGACATTAAACTCGACCACCGAAACCAAACCATCATATTTTTGTTGAAATCGAGATAGTTTGTTATATGAAACAATTTAAAATATGCTAGGTTATCGCAGTGCAAGAAAAAGAATATGTGACATCTGTTCTGCGAGAGCCCCCTTGTACTATCGATGTTTCCTTGTTTGCCTGCCTCAGCGAGCGCATACTGTCACAGAAGGAGAAAAATAGGGGAGCAGCACATTCCATGTTCCATCATTCGTGGTTAGGACTACGCCTACTAATGTCGAGTGGCAAGCAAGGGGGATGTTATATCCCATATGGTACCCACAGCGCCGTTAGACCGTGGTGTGACAGGTAACGATCAACTAGCACTCAATAAGCAGCCGTCAGCGCTGCGATTAAGTCCTAACATGTAGCATGCCTTTGATGCCGTATGATATACCCAGCCGAAAAAACTACAGAACAATGTCAAAAATACGACAAAATACTGTGTAGTTCTGTAGTACTTTTTACCAACCTATGAAGTCATCACAATTGAACGTTGCAAGCGCTAAAAGGCATTTTTCACAAGGTGTCAAGCAGGTACATGCGAGCCCTTATTGTACCACCCAGGTCGTCTTCACTAACCAATCCAATATTAATTGCTCATATTTTTCACAACCGTACTATTAGTCTGCCCCCCCCCCCCCCCCTGCCTTTCTACGAGTTCGTGTATTCATTTTATTCTCCTTTTTAATTATTGGCACCAAATTCACTACGAAAAGCGAATATCGGAGCAGGTTCCACACCATATGACTGTATTATTGGCTACAATATAATTTTCTTTCTTTAACTCTTTGTTGCCTTGTTTCGAAGTGATAGGTTTTTAAGTTATGCAAGAATGTTTCTTTTTTGGAACCTACGCAGTTAGTTTTCAGCAATAATCAAATCTTTTCTGCGTTACCAACAACAAGGTGCCAAATCAAGTGGATTATACTAGTAATCTAACTACTCATTAAAAACGAACGTTTCCGGAAATACCTTATGCGACATCTGTACATGTTATGTGCATCCGTCTAAGCAAATAAACGCTATTTTAGTGGTCGTTTCAAGTGACATACAAGTGCTGTACGCATTTGCATTAATAGATTATAAGGAGGCGAGAAAGAAAATAAAGACGCAGCAAAGGAGAAGTTTGCTTCTAGTATTTTAAACTCGAATAATTGAAATCCGGTCAATAAACTGCGACCAAGTAAAGTTTCTAGTCTAACGATTATGTATGGCCTGAAAAACAAAAATGGGAAGGAAGAGGGGGGGGGGGGGGGGGGGGGATTGTACGTTTTGGGTTAGCCAAGAAATGTGTGGCTGGATCTTTTCAGCTTTAGAAGTCCTCGGACTGAACACATGCTTGAAGGAATATCACGAGAAAAATTATATTGGGTGTTGTTTGCACATTGCCGAGCTGTAATAAAAATGTCAACACTCTCCATAAAAAGACTATTTGAAGGTAAAAGCAAGAAACCCAACTACAGACAAACTGCGACCATCGCTCCTTTTCAGTATCAAAACGCAGTGCGTTAAACCGCAAAGCTATCTACTCGAATACTTGGTGACGCCTTTCATATGATCTTTACAATACGAGATTATATTAACTGGTCAAAAAAAAAACAAACGAACAGAACAAAGCAAAACATTTATATTTAAATCCAAATGGCTGAACAGTAAATTCGTTTCCGGCTCTGAAACAAACTTACTCAGAAGGAGAATGAATTTATGTTCTGCTAAATATAAAGTTTGTGTGCACTTGTAATCGCAGTCAATACATATCAGACCTATCCCAATGGGGCCAGATTTTTGATGCACACTTTAGACACACGGAAATGAAACCTCGCCCGGGTTACTGATACCGACGGCTACCATATCGACCATTCCTTTCCATTCCATCGTACTCAAGAAAGGTGTTTGTATCTGCGTATATGCAACCTCTAGTTTTTCCTTTGTTCCATTTGGTGTTCTCCCTCGGTCAAGTGCATATCCAGGGGGCCCTATCAAAAGCAACAAATAGCGCAGCTGTAAAGAGAGCAGCATGGCAGAACGAAAGTGTGAAATATACGACAGGTTTAATCTTCCCTCTCGAGTCGGGGCGACATTAAAGGGTTGTGTCAGCGCCGCTTGCAACGAGAAGTTCAGACAGCTACCACGGATCTCTGGCTCAAGCGAGTCGTAAAAGTGTACAGGTTCCCGACTCTCGGCCCCTCTTCTCGGTGCTAATTTATGGGGCGCGAGTTCTGATTAGACGGAAATTGGCCGGCTTGCCATATGGCACTGTCAGCGCCTCAGGGATGAAAGCGGCTTTTCGGCATGCTCCACCTCACTCCATTGGGCGCGTCTTCTTTTTCTGCTATCTGATTCAGTGCTACCCTAGAGCCTAGTATCACGACCACCGTATCAACTCAATAGAAAGTGCAGGCCTGTTCAGTAGGGCAAAGGCTGTTTGATCTGGGGAGGGCGTGCTTCCACATATCTCACTTTCCTTACGCATATATAGACTAAGGTTCGGTTTATCTGCAGGCTACGCATTGTGACTTTCCTGTTTGGTAAACAGTCGAATATCACTGCTGAGCGTGAACTATCCAGATATGCTCAATAAAACACGGCCTTGTACTTTAGGCAACACTGACGATCATGCCTGATTGTTCTAAAGAAAGTAATGTAGAGGTCGCGAATTCTTTTTGGCAAAGTCGTGTTAACTCATATTCTTAATAAGGTTGGCATGAGTTTTGCGTCTGCTTCAATCAAGCCTGATCATCATGCGCTCTAATGAGGCTCACAGCGACCGACAACTATCCAGACAGTGAACAAAAATGCATCTTTTTAAAACGAAAGTGCTGGGTCTGCATCTGTGGAAAATTATTAATAGTAAGCACCAAAACCCCTAATATCTGTACCGTCGTGTCATTAAATAAATTATTCAACCAATCTGCAAGTAAAGCTTCGAATTTATTACTGTCTAAAAGAAAATATCACATATTTGGTTGAAAAGCAGGTTCATGACGAGAATTAAAGGGCCATTTCATTCTGCTTACATTGTAACAGCAGTGAAAAGCGGAAAAGAGAGTAAATATAAAAACGAAAGCTAAAAAATGCGATTTTAAGGCGAGCATTTACCTAGCGATTAGATACTTAAAGTTTCACTCCCCTCTAATAATGCTATTGGCGAGAAAATAGCATAGGGGATATATATGTACAGCATAGCGAAGGTAGAGAAAATGTAGTGTGGTTCATTGGTTGATAAGCGGCTCTCAGGTGTCAAACTCAGAAACATGATATTTATGCTGTTTACTTTTAAAATTTTATATTCCCAATATGTTTACAGTATGCTAAAATGAAAAGATCTCGGTATGGGCGACATATCTGCAGGCGACTAGTACGGCCTCCCTCGTAATCTGATTCGCTTTTGCGGCTTTAAACACCATAAAAAAACAACAACTCTGAACTAAACGTATGCAACTGTCTAGAACAGGGTTTCTGTATATGCAAAATTTTAAGAGTTTCCAGCGCCGTATAGAGGTTCGTAAGTGCTACAATCTGACCTCGTTTTTCAGCAGAATTGGTTCATTTCCCTCAGTTTCTACGTTTCTTTTGAGGCCTCATATATTTTAAATTACTTTTTTCTACGTCTGCTGTCCTACGGAGGGCACTGCTGGTGCCTGACTTGGATTCATATCAGCTCAAACGCAAGAAATGGAACTAAATAGTTATCGTTTTTATTATCGGGCTATGATTTAGCTTTTCACGGAAACAGAAGGAAAACAAAAATCTCACTGAAAATGTAAGGAGGGAGCTCAAAGAATAAAGAAAGATAAAGACGAACAATAAAAAAAAATAAGGCACATTCCCATAATGACCTAGTGAAAACTAAAATGCAATTGGTTCTTTCGGTAGCTAGGCAATATTCTTTCGCGGTACGGTAGCCAGATGTCATCACCAGAGAAGCCCATACAGCACCGGATGGTCGAAATCATCAGACAGCTCTTCCAATGAAGCAGGCAAAACCAAGTGATAAAGATGAATGAATGATTCGAGGGCGCACAGGTCACGCATGCAAATTTACACACGCCACTGACCGGGATAATGGACGTTTGCTCTGTCACGCGAAATTGTAGCGTGTCGAACACCGAGAGCAGCGGAGCGTGGAGGTCTTGTGCAGCAGCTCGCGGTGGTGACCCATAGGGCACCTTTCTGTATGCTAGCATGTACCAGGCTCTTCTGTGCAAAATCTACTAAAAAAGAGCAAACAGAAGCAAACTATGAGAAACTTGAACGGAAGAGATATGATTAAACGACAAAGAGAGAACTAAAGGGCACCTCAGGTACGGCGAGACAAGCAGTCAAAGTTGGAAGATCCCCACAAAATGTTTCCCCTAATTGTTATTCTAAACTGGGGCTATATTTGTGGAAGATAGATAAGCATATGCCGACTTGCATGCAGTCGGTTTCATTAGAAGTACTACGTACTAACGCAGGAATTCAAGCAACGCTAATGTTTGACGGACTGCTTCCTTCGCCATCCGTTTGTTGTGCAAACCTCTGCCACTTTTAATTTAAATCCATATTTATTTATTTATTATCAATACCTCAAATGCCCCAGGAATGGGGTATTACATGAGGGATGGGCTGCTATTTCATATGAAAATAGATTCGATGGCTGCCTTGAAGTGAGATGGATTGGAGTGGTGCACGAAGTCGACTGGCAGATGCAGCCATTATGAGCGGGCACGGATAAGAGAGATTCAAATAATATTGTTACTCTATTATACGAAACAAGCAGTGATAAAAATAATAAGTGTATGTTGTTTCGTCAGAAAATGTGCCTCTCTAAGCCGCAGGCAACAGGCTACCAATACCCCGAGCTTGATTTAGATGCATCAGCTGTCCAACAACTTTCGTTTCTGCGTGAGCGAGTGTTGTAAAAAGAGATGTTCCGAGGGAAACAGAGAAATTAGAGGTTGGGTTGTAGTTAGTCGCTATGCTAGGTCCACCCTCGATACTCCCCGCTGAAATAAGAGCGAAGACATGCAATAAAATCAAAGGTGTGAAATTGTGATTGAAACTGTCGGCGACGCAAGGAGTTTGCATTTGTGCTTGGGGGTAACGGTTACTTCCAGAGAAGATTTCCTCTCTTAGAAAAGAATTTTCAGGTACCTGCGTAGTGGGGTTTTTCTTTCTAGGTTGCCCTCATCTTGGTGTCTTTTGCCTTCGTTAGACTATGACCTTTCGCTCTTGCGTTTTTTCACATAACGCCAGTAGCCCGGTAATTGCCGCCACAGCACGCCGGATCTTTGACTTAGCACAGCTGTGCATTTTTCAGGCAGCGCTGACATGTGTTTGTATAGTGTGGCAGTCGTACACAATGATGAACCAAAATGTGCCTAAGCAAAACGGGAGCTTTTGTTTAACAGCAGCAGCGGTATAAGTGATGCGAACCTGTATTCTACTCGACGTCTGTATCATATCGAAGCGCTTTCGAGAGGAATTCTATGTACCCATTATCACAGTAGTGCTATTGCCGTGCTAACCGGTGATGTGCATATAGGGTTCATTTCTGTCGTTGAGAAACTCAAGCTTGCTCAGTTCGCAACATCAGAAATCGGAATGATATAGTTTACGCTCAAACCCTTTAAGCCACATATAGATTAGCAATTCGGACTCAGTTTGTCGTCTATTACGCACTTCTTCGCAAATTCAAAAGTCTGTATGTTTATGAAGAACGATTTAGTTTATTTTCGTTCAGTTTTCACTGTGCACACTAAACGGAGGACCACGGAAAGTCCAGCGGTGCCATCTTTTGAGCAGACTTATCACTTATAAGTGCTCGGAGCAATTATTCTATTGTGCAAACGTGTTTCATCAATAGTGAACTATGATATAAAAAAGTTAAATTTCAAGGCAGTGAATAAAGCGCCAGTATGGATAAGCATGTGCAGTAGAGACCAGGGGTTGGGTGTTAACACCAACCAATTCTCACAACGTCGGGGTAATTCCCCTTGCCCTCGCCATTATCAAGTGGTGCGAGTCCCGAAAAACAAAAAGCTACTGACAGAGGTCGAAAATTTCAATGTGAGATGATCAACAGATTTGAACCGGACTCGCAATTAAAATTTATTATTTTGTGCAATATGTTGTCTACTGGGCTCTGGTCGACGGCTTTGGATGCCCCAACTACTTGCAAAAAATATTATTTCCAATGTTTATTGCGCCGCGGCGGATTATGTATTGAGTTTGACAGTGTTGGTTAGGTTTTGTAGGATTAGGAAGGCATCCTAGTCGTAATTCTGACACGTCTCGTCGTACACGAGCCAAACAACCAGTTCAAAAAAAAAAAAAAGACAAAAGGGGTAAAAGGATTCGTGCTGGAACAGGGTCGTAATGTCTCAACTAACATTGTAACAACGCTATTCATTCCCTGACCACTATTCTTGTGCACGATGCCGTTAGCGAATAAGGCCCATGATAACATGACATATGGTCGTACGTTTTATCCTTTGCGCAGGTTTAGCCAGGCTGAAAACCTGGGAATCGGTACGGAAATTATTGGCGCAATTTTCAGAAATTAAAAAGTAACAAGACATTATATACACAGACCAAAATCTGTTACAACTGAAGTCCCCCCCCCCCCCTCGTTTTTAGTTGATTGCGCAAGCATTTGTTTACAAAGATCGGTCCCTTCTATTTGGGCGTGACTGGCGCTGTTCTCTTGAATGCCTTGTGGCGTGCCACAAGTATGTCAAACGTGGGCTGGCCTTTGTCTGTGTAATGGTGCCAACAAAAGAGCCCGTTGTATCAAATACGTCAACTAAGCGTTCGCATGCTCGGATTTGATGGCCTGTCCCAAATTCGTGTTGACACGCACCGTACCGTGGGCTTCGGCGGCTCTCGTTTCGGAGTTCTTGAAAAGCATATATAAATATGCGTGCCCGACGCGTCACGGTAGAAAACACTCGCTGACCGTTTGAACGACTGGACAAACCACTCGCCAGCGCACTAGTGCGTTGGAACTGAACTGGTGGCGACGAAGTGTGAACATCTGAGCGAAGTGGTGTTGTCGATGATGTACTCAAAGCGACGTTAATGGAAAGCACCATTACACACGAGTTGTGTGTAGAGAATGGGCTGCTTTTTTTTCTGGTCGGAATGGAGTTTTTCATCTTTGTTTATTGCCTGAGTCGGAAAGACACGATGTTTCAGCTTCGTAGAAAACAATGGGCTCTATTTTGCAAACATAAAAAGCAGCTTAAAGGACTATAGCCACCAAATTCTGGCGTTTTTTTTCGCTTTTTTTTTTACTGGTGCGTAAGCCATTCTTGTATATCGATCTGCAAGCAGTTTTCATCTACAACCGCTTAATTATTTATAATTGAATTTTCTTTTCTCACCACTTTTAGTTTCAGCAGCCGATGAAATGGCTGTGACGCCACAATCAAGTCTTGACGCAGGGCATGAAAAAAAGCGATAAAATCGCTGATCCTTCATTTGTAGTGATTCCTGTTCTTTAGGCAGGCTGTCTTTATCATTGCTGTGAATTCAATCTGCACAGGAATGATGATATTGCTGTATTTTCACTCTTCATGTGACCAAGACTTGACTTTGGCATCGCAGCCATCAGCCATCAATGTAAATTGTATTCTATGCTGTTCTGTACAGAATTACACATTTACAGAGTTTATATCGCTCATCAATGTTACTTCTTGTGACGCTTTACTTGATTTATTATATTTGTAGTGTTTCTGTCTGTGTAACGTTATGTAGCAGCATATAAGTTATGCTGAACTGTATACCGTCACACCAAGTGGTTTCTAAGAACTGATGAAAAGGAATAGCCGGAGTAGCTATGCGGCACCAACCTCTCCATTATTGTTCATGTAAATACAAAACAAATGCACCAGGAAATGTCCGCTGTCGTGCACCACCTCTGCGAGCCAAAGGATCGAACAATGCAGTGCCACAGATGAAGCATCAGCGTGCTTCCACGTGCAGAGGGGAGGTTGCCTCGTAAGCTACAGCGTTTCATCGCCTGTAGTGACAAGTCCGTTTTCCACGCTGACTCACGTCCCAACACATATAAACCATAATATATAGTGATGGAAGCAGTTCGCGAGAAAAAAATTATTCTGGTTTGTTATTGTCGCTATGCACTAGAATAGGAAGAAGCGGACAAATGAAGGTCATGCTAGCACGTCTCCTTGTTATTAAATGAAGCTCGGCCATGTGGAATAGCAACAGAATTGCGCACGTCTGCCGCTCGAGTGAAAGTGTTGCGTCCTGATTCTGATGCGTCCGACCCGCACATCTAAATTAACAAGCTGGCCACGTGTTCCGCACGCGCTCGGAACACGTGGCGCCAGCGTCCAAGCTGCGACCCAGAAGCCTCTTCCTTCATATATTGAGTGAGAACGCGAGCACCCTTCAAAGGTCCCATTAACCGCCCACTGTTTCCTTGTTCTGGAGCGGCGGCGACCAAACACGCCAAATGTGTTAACGTTGCGCGAGTTGAAAACGTGTTGCGTTTCGTCCGTGAGGCAGTTCGGCGCAGATCGGGAAGCAGAAAGCGCGGGAGTTGGAGGTCGCGTCTGTGTTGCGTTGTGCTGTCACCTGCAAAGAACGAATAATCTGTTAAACATCAACGTAATGATTTCGTCCTGTTTATAGCTGGTTTCATTACAGGGAGAGGAACCTTAACAGAGTGGTCACTTTAAATAATTATAGCATTGCACCTTGCCTGGTTAATATCAGACGCCCTCCATTCCCAAACCACGCCTAAAAAACGAATAAGCGCACTCATCTCTGCGGGCTCATTGCACATGTTAGTTTACTTCATATCTATGTTCAGCTTTCTTCACCAAACCTGCCACAGACCAAAACTCTTTCATTCTTTTTCCGTTATTTGAAAGCCATTATGTAATTGTTGCGAGCAATTTCTTGTTACAATGCGCGAGAGTCTCGTTTTGCTTTTCGTGGATACATTATAAGATATCATGTAGCAGAGGGAGAATGTAACCATGAGCCATTAAGCTTAGTAAGCTCACATTAGAGGCCTTTAAACTTCTCACAGAGCAGTGCATTATAAAATTAACAGCCGCTGCACCGTGAAATCCCGAGAAACTCAAAGTTATATCTTCCTTGTAGGGTTTTTTCTTAGAACGGTAGTAACCTGAGCTGGAGTTCTGCATGCTACAGTAAATGAGTCAGTCGTCTTTTTGTAAAGGAGGCTTGACACACTCCTGTATTTTTAACTCATTTGCTAAAGAAAACCTTATACAGCGCTCTTCTCGAATGTTTCGACTCGTCAAACGTAAGTACCAGCCAACAAAATTGCAGGCATCAAGCATACGTAGAACTGAGTATGCGTTACCGTGACGCGTATTAAAGTCGGATATGTATGTGATATTTTGTTTTTTTGCGGATGCTGATTATTTTTCACGCTACTAGATTCTTGTCTGCCAACGTGCTTGCTTTTCCCATCAGATCACGTCACATCACATCGCATCATGTTACATCAAATCTCAGCAGGTCGAATCGCATCAGGTGATGCAAGGTGACATTTGTTAAGCCACTTCAAATTGCATTGAATACATTACATATTAATGAAGTCGATAGCGGGTAACGTAATCTGAGGAGTAAATATGCACCACGACACTTTGTGGAGTATTGGGGCGACTGCCAAATGATATGCGACCGCCGGCCACGCAGTTGCTTGGCTTGCACGGCTGGGAGTTGAGTGGGGGCTCCTTCTGTGCACAAAAATTTTCTTTTCTTATTCCCGAGAACATCCGGGGGAAAGTTGAATAGTTTGAATTAGGTATTGTGAGCTCTGCTTTGGAGACATCTTCGACGCGGTTTTCGGAACGCGGGACGCGGTTAGCAAACGAATGTGCTAAATTCAAGACGAGTGCAGAGCTTTAATTACAGGAAGTTTCACAGATTTCAGGAAGCGTCCCTCAGAATGTCGGTTCTTCGTATTTGTCGAAAGGTGTAGAAAAACATGTTGTTTTTTGGCTATATGCCCTCCTCTTCCATTAACGCCCATTAGTGTTTCTCATGGTTGGACTCATCTGCGATCAACGTTCGTACCGCTTGACCGCACCTAGACATTGCAGAAGCATCCACCACGAACGGACAACTTGTATGGCACCACTCACAGGTGCGTCTGCAATTTTCTCCTATGTTTCACCGTAAATTTCTCGGTGTCTATTGTTCCAATCCTTTTTGCTGCCGGCGATGGAAATAGGCGGCGATGTCAGTTCGAAGCCAACACTTTGCAGCCCACCGCAATTAGTATTGAAAGCCATCGTGGATCAATTTGCGCTAGAGGCAAGGGAACACTTCCCGGGTGCACGTGTTTTGTGGTTGCGTAGGATACGGACTGACCGGAAGAGAAGGCGATGCTTTTTTGCTTTTAATAACCTGTTCTATGCACTCAATGTAGCTTTTATTTATTTATGGTTCCAGTAGGTGCCAGAGAAAAGGGATAGCGTCGCAGTCGATGAAATTAAGGTCGATCTGATCTCCCTTTTCTATTCTCTGCTTCAGCGATGACTCAGATGTAGCAATTTCGCTGGTATACACTTAACGTTTCCCAAGCTTAACATCTCTTCTGATTTTGCCTGCACATGCACATTTTAAGGCGATAGCCTTTAATGGCTCATGGTCGCGGATTGTGTCTATCCGTCCTTCTGTCCGTAACGCTTTCGTTACGTGGGAGGCGGTATCTGGCAGCTGACATAGCCGAGCACAAACTGGACATAGGGCTTCCTGACACTGCGTTCAGCAATAGCTAACTCGGGCCTCTCCTTTCATATGGGGAGGATGATATCAGAACAAGCCCTAAGACGTACCCTTGCATTCACATTATTCCACCCCGCCGGGGTGGCGCAGTGGTTACGGCGCTCGGCTACTGTTCCCAAGGACGCGGGATCGAATCCCGGCCTCGGCGGCAGCTTTTCGATGGAGGCGAAAAGCAAGGCGCCCGTGTGCTGTGCGATGTCAGTGCACGTTAAAGAACCCCAGGTGGTCGAAATTTCCGAAGTCCTCCACTACGGCGTCTCTCATAGCCTGAGTTGCTTTGGGACGTTAAACCCCGCAAACCAACCATTCACATTATTCCTAGGCCACGCAGGCACGTTCATATGGCTCTGTTAAATGGGGATTTATATTTTGGCTGGTACATAGCTTAGGCTATCGCGTCATCGCGAAGGTGTGAGTGAAAATAGAAAATGGTGCCGTAGTGGAGGGCTTCGAACCACAGCGTGATAGAGGCTTTCACCTCATCGCAGTTTAGCTATTCAAAGTTCCCCCTAGAATGTTTTTTTCGCCCTGGGTATTGGAAAGGGCGCTGAACACTGAGCATAATGCCTTTTTATGGCAGCTTCATATAAAATATGGATGGACAAAAACGGCATCATGCATGAAGTTTTCTTCTCTTTATAATAATGTATGTTTATGCCGCGGAGCTTGGGTGTAATTCATGAAAGGAACTCCTGAAACTGCTTTGAAACCATTATATTTTTTCATTCGCTTTAACATACTGCTGGCCTGTATTCTGTCCATAGCAGGATAAGGCTACACAAATGTACACTAATTAAAGAAAACGAAATTCCCAAGACTAGCCAAGAGAGGAAACGTAAAGGCAAAAGTTCAGCTAAGCAAGAACGATACACTAAAAACAAAGGAAACAGCTCAGCCGACTATTGCGAGGCTAAGTAAGGTGAAATTTGAGCACAGCTATTTACGTGTTCTGATTTTGCGTCATATTCAGGCAAAGAAGATTAGAAACATGTAGGTATCAGCCCTTACAGAGCACACTGTTTTCCGTTTATATTCATTCTTCAAGTAGCACCACCCTCGCATTCCTTAATTGTTGTGAAAGAAGACTAGTGGCTGGAGAAACTGAGGGACATCTGAACATGGAAGCGAGAATTTCTCAGACTTTGTCAAACTTATTTCGTTATGTCAACACGGCGGGGGTCAATAGAACCTAATGTAAAGTAATAGAACTACACACCTATTCCCAGCCCTACGTAATACAGCCCAAAAAGCAGAAATAAATTTCTCTCGAAAATATTTAGATGTGCTTGTATTGACAGGAGTGAAGTTTGTGACAAAAACGTTTGTGTTTCGTACCTTTGCAAGACGGAAGTATATTTTATTCTGAATAAGTACACAATGCGCACTGTATACCGCTCCCTCTAAACGGCGTCCCGATCTCCCCGCTGTTTCCGGATACATGCGACCGGTCCCGATCTTCCCCAGCCGCCTTTTGCTGGCTCACTTACCGCATCTCCCCCGGATCATTTCCACCCCGCGCAACGTCCATTTTTCATTGGGAGTTGCCATGCCATTCGTGACCTCGGGGAGCTGAATGGCGGTCGTTCGCGTCATACTGCCGTTGGCATGTCTTTTATAGGCGCGGTGCAAAATGGGTAAACACGAGCGCTTGTTTTTACGGATCGGTGAATCGTCGCCTTTCGGCTCTCAGCACTGAGAAAGCGAGACAATCGCGCTTTCCCCGAAGATTGGTTTCTTCCGGTGGATGCTCGAGCACTGCGCCTAATGCTTGTATTGGACTTACTCTTTACCTCCGTTTTGACTTGGTTGTCATCCATTTGCTTTTTCGTGCATCGGATGTACAGACCAGAGCAAAAGCGTTGTATACCACGTACGGCTACATGCCTGCTCCGGCGACACCTAATGGCATTTTCACTCAGTACGAACACCCACACTGAAACGAGAAAACTTAGTAATGAAGAAGCAGGCACTTCGGAGCCTTTCTCCATAGCAGACGCTTCCAGAAAGTGTCGCGACAACAAAGTTGGGAAGACGCTCACGCGGTGTGCATACTGAAATTAAGGACAAACGCTCGTAAGCTGCTGTTTTCTTGTTTCTGCACCCACAAAGAATAAAGCGGAAAAAATTGAAGATACCTGGCAAACATGCGCGGGATGTACGTTTCAGTTGTCTCCGAACCAACACGCACGATGTCCCCCTCAATAAAACCTCCTATACAAAGCGGCACATCATAGACCACTGTTTCTCCAATGGGGGATCCGCAAAACCATCCCCACAGAAGAAAAAAAAACGATAAACGTCGTGTGATAGCTCTTCTGGCTAGACACAGTTTGCAGGGTTAGAATCATGAAGGCTCAGAAAGTAATTTAGTTCAGGAAAGCGAAATAAATGCGAGGGCAAAAACGAAGAGGCGAGAGAGAAAGATTGAACGAAGAGAGAGAAAAAGATAGAAAATGAATGATTAAATAAAGTCTTTTTTGATTTGAAAGGCATGGCTCTCGGCTGCTATTTGGGTAATTGGGGTATTAAGAGGGATGAAAATGTAGCTTCTCGCTTCTTCACGGTTCCTCAAGCTGCTTCTCATTGCTTGCCATGTTGCCGATATGCGCGTTGTAAGTCTACCTCTTTTACACTACTCGAAGCAGGCCGCTCTCACTGCCATAGGTTGAAATGGAATGTTGTATTGCGGTGCTTGATGGTATCTGAAGTGCTAGGATGGGCATGTCGTCATGTGCAATATGCGTAATTTTGCTTCTTCCTCGTGAAAAAGATGCGCATTGTCATATAAGATGTTTTAGGTTTGCTGTTCGCTGCTCCTGAAAGTGGGTGCATATGTTCTGTTTGACTGTTCCGTGTCTACCGAAAACAATTATGTGTAGTGTGTAGGCTGCGTTTGCCACTACTTTGCTTAGGAATATCTTTTGCGATCGAGTGAGCCCTTTCGTTTTGTAAAACACTGGGGCTGATTTTGGTTCATATAACCTAAGCCTGCTGTCATGCTTTATTCTGGTGCGTACATAGTGCATCATCGCTCTCCCAGGGAAGCCTTTAATGAGCAATTTTTTAGCGAAAGCTACACTGCGCTAGGTGTTCAAGCTGTCGGCGTGGCACCGTGCCACGTGACCGTTGCCTAGCAACTGTCCCGTGGTATAGACCGAAAGCTGGGCTAGGAGTTGGAGGAGGAAAGAAAAAGAAGAAGAGCACCCCCCAACACAATTTTTTTTCATTTGGTCGGGATTTCAAAGTAGTGGAGTTAGGGAGCGGGGTGTTGTACCTGTCAGCAAGCCCACTTGCTCGCGTGGTGACCCATGCGCGGCTGCGTTTCCTCCGTCCGTGTTAGTATGTCGGGTGCCCATATAATTCGAAATTATTTTCCAACTTCCTGCATTCGCTTTAGCCTCCTTCTGATGTCGTTGGCCACTGCACCTTCTGTATTTGGTGCCTTCAGCTCTGCAATCGCTGCTTCTGAGTCGGTTAAAATTCGATATTCATTGAAATGACCTTTGTGGGTACAGCTGTGGTAATGGTATTTATGACTCCCCTTATGGCAATCAACTCGGCGTGTAAAATTGATCCTCCAGGTAGAGAGCTCGTCCACAGCGCTTGCTGATACCAGCATCGGGGAACCTCGAACTGTGGCTGGACGTCTGGACGAGGCTGCATTGCAAAGTCTCTAGAATGCCCAACGAGTGAGCGGCGTTGTATTAGGAGAGGTCGAATCCCTTCTAGCGGCATGCATACCTGCGTCGACGCGTTGCCTCTTCCCCACAATCTCTGCACGACGCGGTGCACTGGCGTATCAGGTGCGCACTTTTTAGAGGCCCGTTTAGCTTTGACGCTGTCTTAATCCCGCGATCTGCTCCCGGAAATGCCGCAGCAGTCTGCACAAGATCACCCCCTTCCCCCCCCCCTCCCCCCTTCCTCCCGGTCTCAAGGGATTCACCACGAGCACTGCGCAACGTGGCTGCAACTGAATGTTATGTGTACTTTATTTCTACACTTAACGCATTAGTATCACCCGCTGTGCGTCAGCAGAAAGGCATTCCCATGAAACGCTAGCACCGACCTCCTTGAACAGTGATCGCAGTGTCATCATTCGGCTGAGCTATTTGCTCGACTCATTGCATCTTTCAGCTCCGTTGCCGCTTTTATAGTCCCTGGTGTCCCTGTCTCCCAAGCGTCCCTAATGCCGTGTTTGCTCAATAGAACATGGTATGGCTGACAACGAAACCGACGTCACTCTTCTAACAGACATCCACATTGTTTCGTCCCAGCTCTTCTGTGACCGATCAGTTGTTGCTCCCTCGAGCATTCACAAAAGGCCCACGAGCGCCCACCCCGATATCACACGCTCAACTGGAGTGCCTCACCGGACGAGTCGTAATGACACTGACAACTGTCGACTCCGGATGTTTGCAGCCATTCTCGTTGCAAACCCTCACCCCCGCCTTTCCTCTGCATTACGAACAACTCAGAAGGGGCGTAAAAGCGCTGCCCGAACGATTTGTCGCTGTGGGATGCTGTACAACGAAGCCGCACTCCGATCCTGTGGAGAGTGAAAGCGAGATCGTGAGGGTGTAAACTTGGTGTCCCATATTGCGTAGACCGGCTGAAGGGTCTGGGACAATGGGGAGGAAAAAAGAAGGGAGAAAGAGGAAATGTCACAGGATGGTGTGTTTTGGCTGTATAGGGGACGATACCGAAAAAGGCAACAGCTGTGCCGTTACGATGTTCTTGAGTGGTTCATGCAAATAAAACGCACAAACTAAATTCTTGCTGAAATGAAGGGTTATCATGGGACATGCAACGTTCTTCAGTTTTATTTAAGTAACGCAATTTAAGTTTTGTATATTGAGCGAATCACAACTCAGGCTTTCTACCTCGGTTTTAAAGAAATAATGCGACTCTCGTGAAAAAAATTTTCTCTTCAGCAACGGCTTGAAAGGATGTGCAACATGCCAAAATGACACTTGATTGTCAAAACCAGCTTTATTGTACGTTATTTTCTAACAATGCTCACTAGAAAGTATAGCACTATTATTTCTTCTCTTTGTGTAATTCCCTAAGACTAACCATGGTCATTTTGCTAGCACTAACGATGGTCCTACCGTGGATACAAAGCAATAGCGAAGCGCCATGCAGAGCGCATGCGCATAACAATGTTGCCCGATAGAACATTTCATTACAAACGACGCTAAAGCAAACTCAGTGCCATAGCTTCTCCCCTTAACGCTTGATAGGGTCGCGAAACTTGAAGTTTGACTGCTCCCATAGGGGGCATGTTTAATCAGGACGAGACACTGTCGCAAAAAACTGAGCATGTTTAGGTGTCGCCATCATAGGCAAATTTAGAAAACAAGCTCCTTCCATCGACACAAGATTTTCGGGTGGGGATTTCAGAGGCTATCCAGCAGTAACTCCGTTTACTTTAAAGTAACAATCACGAGTGTATCGGTGCAGAAAATAAATACTCCGTTTTTTTCCACAGAAACACCTTTTATTTCCGAACACACGTTAGGATAAGCTGAGAGAGAGAGAGTAAAGGTTTACTGAGAACGAAGAATGGACGCGTTTGTGCTCAAAGTCCGCTTAATACAAATGCAGATCACAGTTAATTCCGTGATGCTGATTTTGCATATCAGGCAGTGTGACGTCACATTATTGCAAGTACAACGCAACTAAATTCGCATGAAATCTTTAGTCACGCAATCGGGGGGGGGGGGGGGCATAATGACCGGATATGGCTCCACTGGCGTCACAATCAAATGTGTAAACAAGCAACGACAGCATAAAATTCTCAAAGCTAACAAGAAAACAGTGTTAATCCATTTTAAAGAAAAAAGTGTTCTAGCAGTAAGAAAAAATACTGTAAAGGCGTATACAGTAGAGAATACACTCAAAAAGTTTGAAATCATTGTCGATGAAAATTAGTAACGTTTTCGGGCGTAAAACAAAAATCGAGCCGGAATATAAGGGAGGGCAGCGAAAAGCTCCTCCCTCAATTTAAAGATGAGTCACACGAGAATTCCGAGTTGAGAACAACAATGCAAGCGCCTGGCTACCCTTGCAGCAAACAAAATCTGGTCTCCAGGGGACAATGCGTCTCTGTGTTCACCACATGGCGGACAGAAAGACAACAAACACAGTCGCGATCCGGCACTGCGCTGACCGGGCGAAAAAGGGGAGATCTATATAGTACGCCTTCCGGGAGGACCGCCATTGACGACTGGCTCGCGGATCCTCTCCGGAAATGTGCCACCACTCGTGTCAACCCTCCATCCTCTTTCGGCCCACACGAGAACCCGAGGAGCGCTTATTGCCTTTTGGACGACTTCCGTTTCCTGCGGGACTGCAGATTTTGTTTCCTCACCAACGCCAAAGCTTTGATGCAGAAAA
>JAJIZL010028729.1:132280-146063 GCA_023969395.1 Amblyomma maculatum
AAATGACGGCGATATCTCACTACATCGTGTTGAATGGATATGCTAGAGAAACGTTGCCCTATTTCCAAGAAAAATTACGGCCAGGCACACGGTACTAATGCATGCAGCGGGGCAGTGTGAATTCTTTCCCCTGATTCCCGCTTCTCACACCAGAAATGTTTAACAACGGGAATACGAAGGAAAACGATCTGCCACAAACCCAAACATCAGCAAGTACCATCCTCACAATGGCGACGTCATTAGAACAGCCTGACAGGAAAGCCTGGCTATATTCTAGGCACTATAGCCTGGCTCTTTTTGTCCTGTGATACGGTTGAAAGAGGTGGAAGGGTTGCATGTCGAGGGCAGGGTAGGAGAGGTTACGTAGAGAAACTAGCTGTTCAGAACTCCCGCCAGGAGTAGGGCTGACTTCCAAAAGACGGAGAGCGCCCCTTTTCACCCTCCTTTCCGTCGTGCGCCACCACGCGCACGACAGCACTTCCGGTGTTCGTCGCACGCTCCGAATGGGAGCTGCAGCAGCGGCGGCTATTGCCCGGGGGTTTGATACGGTGGGGTTTGAAGGTGGCCTCGGAAAGGGAAGGTCGATTGCACCCGACCAGTGGCAGTTGTGCCTATGTACTATGCAGGGAGAGAAAACAAGATAATAGAAAGCAGCAGTCAGCTTTGAAAAATTTTGTTCACAACAACGTCAGACAACATACTGATTGTTAGTTCCAAATGGAAACACACGAGTGATGTTTCTGAGAAATAAAAATACTACAGTCGCTTCACGCGTTCGTGATGCTGTATTCAGCTTAACCTGCAAGTGCTTACGCGTGCCTAATTAGACCAAACGTTTCAAAATTTCAGGAGGCTTGCTTGAATACAAGTATCACCAAATTACCAACTGATTATGAGTAAGTGCCAAAAAGAATCAATCTGGAATAAAACAGGGAAAATAATTTAACACTGCTACTAAACAACAATTCACCATGTACAATAGTTATAAGTGCATAACGCCAATGTTTTAGTCTTTCTATAGTGTTCTAGGAAATAACGTTTCCAGTATTCTTGAGGGACCTCTTAATCTCTTCTCCGATTCTTGAACTCACGCAGTATAATACGCGTCGGCTGTGCACCATGTTCCTTCCGCCGAACTGCGTGACTTTCTGGCATGCACCACGAAGCTGGCCTCAGTTATTGACATACAGTGGTCTGCCAATGTTCTCAAGCTGTCTGTGCTTCCGTCATACCTTAACCAACGCTTATAGTTGCTGATGCACAACCTCTCAATTCAATGACAACGTCGGTGCTATGAACAGCGTCTCTGCGGATGGCATACGAACTCACGAAAAGGTAAACAGAGCTGTCACCGCAAACAGTATTTAGCTGAGGTTACCACATGATTGGTGAGATTACCTAATGTACAATTAGGGAAGCTATATAGCAGACCAGGCAGAAACATCCAACATGTACGGAGAGGTCAAGAAGGAGCCTCGTGCGATGGGGATCAGCAAAGACGAAGAATCGCGGCTGTTGCTTTGTCTTCATCATTTACCTTAGACTTTGCATTTCTGACGATACAGACATCGATACCGACATATTTCACGACGCAAAACAGAGAAGACGAGCTGCGAATCAATGCTCTGAAACCATGAGTAATGGTAAACATGTTTCCAGTCTACCCCGTCAACGGAAGTAGATGCAAGGAGGAAATATATTGCAAGATATGTCTGGTGGGATATGATAGGACGGGTAGAATATGTTAGCAGCAGCATTCAATCTTGAGGAGGCTATTTAAGCCTCATTTCCTTGCTCGACAGCGCGCTGGACATCTTTCGCCGTTCGCTTTGTGCTTCCGCTTCAGCGCCCTGCGTGTCCATTGCCTGTAACGTGCAGAAGGCTCAGTGTATAGTCACGCCCTACATAGTACGCTGTCACTTGTGACTCTGGCGGAAGCTACCGTACCCGCACCGCCAACCGCATCTTCAGAGCAACTCCAACAAAAGAACGGAGAGCTATGCTGCTTACCGCTACCGTGACCGTAGCGCGAGCTGACGCCACGGCCTTCTCTTCTTCACAATATGCGTTTCGAACGTTGGACGCTACAACTCTTCTGGTCTCGCTACGTTCAGCCCCTTTTCGTTTCTGTAATAAACAAAATATTCCACCTATATAATTCTTTCTGTAAAATCCCGCTCGCATTTTTAATTGCCGGAGTTCTAAACATTGCGGTAGCGGCCTTGGCAAGCATTCACCCCGTAGAACGCACGACGACGATAAATATGACGACTGCGCACCACGACAGATGAGATTACCAGTTAAAACAAGCACGTAATGCTGCTATACACAAGCCTGGCAATAAAATAATTGTTAGTTCATATTGGAGTGGCCTGTTTTTGGCGGCTAATAGGTGAACCTAGCGGCAGCGTTTTTCGTTCTCATTTCGGACGCAACGAGACCCTTTCTACTGTTCCCCAGGGAAGTCTTTGCTTCATCGACTATATACCATGCACATAGGTTTGATCAGAAATCACTGCTGGTGAAGAGCTTGCATAAAAAAAAATCCAGAGAAAGGCGAGTGCGAAACCGTCCGGCCGGGCGACGTGCGCTGTAAAGGGCACGTGGCCGCACCGAAGCACGAGAGGGGAAAGAGTCGGATGTCGCACGCGGCCTCCATGCTACATCACGATCGAGAGGTTCCTACGGAGTAACTTCTCCCCACCGATACAATCAAATACTCCCCCCCATTTTCCCAAACTCGGTGCCGAGGTCCCCGAGTTCAGCTTCTAATGTACTCAGCGCGACGAGTACAATGCATCAATTTGGCGCCGGGAGTTCCGGGGTGCTGCCATCCCTACAGGTTGATTGTTGCAGTCGTAAAAATGTGGACACGAAGGCAGGGGAAATAGAAACGGAGAAACATATGTGTCACGTCCCTACTATAGAAGCGAAAACGAAAGCGGGATCTCTGACAATGGAAGGGTGAAAATAACGAGTGAGTTCGCGCTGTGGGATAGGGGTGCCCAACATAACGTGTCGACTGCGGCTGCAGCCTTCCGCGGCGTCTGCAGTTGAAATACATATATCAAAATGCTTGGGAAATGTGATGGCTGAAAAAGTCCATACTCGAAAACAACTGAGAATGTGCATAGTTTTATGTTAAAGCAACATATATCCAAGAAAGTTGCACATAAACCGATGCGAGAATTACCAAAATATACTTTTTTAAAGGACCTATTTCCAGACGGATGTATCATGTGCATATGCTGAGATAATGATGCAGTTCACGATTGGACGCTAATAAGTATACATGTGAGATATAATACTGGCACCAACTACGAAATTATCATTTAAGCGGATAGAAAAATGCATATACGCAAAAGTTTATCCTCCATGGCAGCCGGCAAACTGAAGAGGTTAAAGCTGTCGCATCATACTCTTAAAGATGGAGCCTAAGCTTCCCTCAGACTTGTCCACTGTGAGCTGTGTTGAGAAAACACACCGTAAATAGGACTCGAACTAAGCGAGTACGATCTCAACAAATTAATTCTTGCACTCACCAAACAGCACAGTACAAAAATAAAAAACCACCTACCACCATATATTACCTGCCACAGTTTAGAGATTTAACCGGATATATTCTGGCATGGGAAAAACGTTCTTTGGGCTCATTCTTTAGTAAGGTAGAAGCAAAGATGGAGACTGCTACTGCAGGTAGATTCTACTTGGACATAGATAATGGTCGGATAATACGTTGAGTGTGTATTTAGGACTTATACTTATTATTCCCATCTGTAATAGCCTTGAAGCTAAACTAATAGACTGCGATCTCTTATATTGAATAAATAATGTCACTGCCTTCTTCTCCCCGGGCTGTTCTTCCCTTTTCTAACTTTTATTTTGATTGTGATTAGATTGGTCTGTCATGAAATGTGCGTAGGAAGGTCTTTGTGTTTTGAAGATTACTCATTCGATTCTTACCGAAGTTCGATAATTATACGCTGTACCCTAATGTGTAAATAACCGTGTCTGAGTTTCTGACTCATCCACGCTAACTCACTTTCGATGTAAATGTAAAGCTATAATCGCATTACATGCGGCTTGTTTGCTGTGCCCATTAATTTCTCACTTTCCGAAATCAGTGTTTGTCCGTCACGGAAATTAGGCTAGAACGCTTTTGCATGCTTAATTTTTTTGCCGATAGTCTGAAAACGTACGTACGAAAGCATGCAAATGAGGCTGGCGGCGTCTTACATGCAAATCAGGTTGGCCGATTCCGGTCGCGGTACTATTACCGGTCACGTGCATCGATCATTAGGATGCCTCACGCTGGCTTGCACATGGCGTGCATTACACTGTTGCAAGAAAGAATCGAGTCGCAGTTGTGTGGAAAAATTGTAGACTTGTAACGGACATAATTTATTTATTGTTCGTACAAATCTGGCTGGCATAATTATGTGTTGATTCATCGCGCGTTTGGAGAACCGCATATAGAGTGAATTACAACAACGTAAACCATGCTCTTATTCTGAAGATTTCCGATTAGGACCCATGCAATTGAAATTTATTACGATTAATCAGCTCTTTGGAAGTTACACGAAGGTTTGCGTTAAACGGGTGGAGTGCAGTACTCATTAGTGTTTTGCAGTATGATCAATTGTAACTTGTCAAGAAGTTCTTATGAGGTGTCCACTCATTTGAAAAAACTTGTTCTGAATACACCGTAAACCGGCTGCGAGATATGAACCTACCAGTTTTAATCGCAAATTGATGTTTCTGCCTAAAATATTTATAGGAACACTCTGTGAATCTGTAAAAAGGCTTTTAATGCCCGAGCATTTGAAATAGTACAACACTTATCGCATGTACTTTGTGCTACGATTGGAAAAAGTTGTTTCAGGAGACTTTGCGGTGGCCGGTTGATTAAGAACATTCAGGGAATATGTTCAACAAGATGTTTCTCGTCGCTATAGTTGCCACATTTAACAATGCAGAAAAAAAAATGTCCCATTAAGTCGGTTATGCAACTATTTAAACCATAGAAATGTCCTATATGCTTTCTTCTATTCTCAAATCATTACACACGCTTTGGTGGTGCAGTGAATAGGACTCTCGACTTCGGTGCCAAATGATGCGGGATCCAATGCCAGCCTTGCCAGCCGTTTTCGATGGAGGCGGAAAGCAAGGTACTCGAGTGCTATGGCAGTGCACGTTAAAGTACCCCAAGTGGCCAAAATTTCAGGAATCTTCCACTATGGCGTCTCTCATAGCCTAAGTTGCTTTGGGACGTTAAGCCCCACAAAAAACCAAACAAAAGTCCTGAATAATAGCTCAGTTGGTAGAACGACTGCCCCTAATAGGCCGTGGTACCAGATACCATCCCAAGACCAGAACCAATTTTTCTTTAACTATGAAGTTTCTGAAAAAGCTGTATACCTTTCCTTTGTAGCCGATAGCTGCGCTTGTGTGGATGTCAATGAGGAATTACTCCCTTATTGGTGCAGCTTGAATAACTGCCTTTTTATAACCGGATGGCAGCGCTTGTAACCAAGGGCTAAGGAGATCACGTAAGTGTTAGTAAATGAAAACGTTTGTGCGTTAGAAGAGGGAGATCCTTGACCAGAAAAGCGGCGTGCGTCGTTACGCTTGACAGGGGTGAAGCGCAGGCAAACAAAAGACAGTGAATAGAATCCGATGTGACAGGTGTTAAAAAGGCGATAAAATAGGTCTTTTCTACAAATACGAAGTTAACTGCAATTACAGTTGGCTAGTGACCAACCAAAAATATGGATTGACCCAGCAGTTAACGCGAGTCCTGGCGGGGTGTTGGTATAGACATTCGTGAATTTATTTCCAAAAATGATGCGCAATTCAGCGAGGAAAGTGCACTAGCACTTCTAGCCATTGTTTAGCCCTCGGCATCTCCGTTTTGACAAGGTTGCATCTGAACCTGTTATTGTTGAACATGAAAAATTGCTAATTTTCTTAAGTCAATGTGTTAGTGAACCTTGCAATATATATACATATAAAGGTATAACACCATGTCTTACGGGGATCAAATAGACTGGACCAGAGTATCGAATGTCGTTTCGTGGGCTATAGAATAGTTGGACATACATGACACTTTGGCAACCTTCCCACGCGACCCAATGTAGCGTCTATAACTCGGGATCAAAGAGTTCGCTGTTCAATACCCGTCTTACACGATCTACCCATGAAGGCAGCTCCTGTCATAATACCGCGGTCATGGCATGCGATCTCGTGAGGTCACACAGCCAGGCGAATAAACTGGTGCTCCAGCTTTTTTGTACATACTGCGTAAGGGCTTTCCTGCACGCATATTCTTACATGGGTAGACTCGACACATAATTCGTTATGTACGATAATCTAATTAGCAGCTCATCGTTTTCACAGTGCAAAGCTCGTAGCAGAGAAAAAGTCGTACAGTTGTAAAACATAAAAAGCCCATAAACGTCAAGCCGAGAACCACTACGAATAATGGATGAGTGTTCCGCCCTCGGACATCAGTGTAGGGCTCTCTCATTGGCAAACAGAATGTTAATATCCATCCAATGAAGAGCAAATAGAGGCTGTTTCTTTACGCGGTACCTCTCTCTTAAAGGGCAGCTGCATAAAGTTTTGAGAATTTTGCGATATTTAAGGATTCAAATCTTCATACGCTTTCGGTAATGCTTGCAAAGTGTGCTTGTGCTATCATTAAAACTGATGGCGTAATCTACGATTAAAATTTGACCTTGTCCTTACAGCATTGAAGGACTGCGTAGAAGCTCGGTGATGACGTTGCGGATGGTAATATTTCTTCTTTTTGTTACCTTCGCCCACATCCTACGGTGCCTTTTCTGATGCCCCTAAACAATGCCTATAGGCCTTTACTTTTGGTAGCCTTATTTTTACTTCTTCAAACCAAGCCGTTCTATGCGGGAAACATACCGCTACCGTCAATGACGCCATCTTTACCATACGCTGGCATCGCACCGCACACGGACGCCTCTTCTCGCCTTCATTGAAGCGCAGCGGCCGCGGTCGGGATCGAACCATTCTCCGGTTTCTGCCGTATTGCTTGTTCAGCAGCATGCAGCCTTCTGCGAAGTTATGGTCACACACTTCAAGACAAAAAGGACGCCTTACTGCGACCACATTCCGCAATAGGGCTGCCTGCCTCCAGATTAGGAGGCGGGCGTGACCACTACCGAGCCGATAAAGCCACTGCTTTGCTCCAGCTAATCCCTTCTGATGGCTTCTATGCTTGCGCTTCTTTGCGGACCTAATAGACAGCAGGGACGGCCACTGTCCACTCTGCGGTTTTCCAAACTGACCCGCCATCAGCCATAGCCGCATCTCCGAAAGTGGACGCTGCCATTAAAAGGCATGAGCAGGCATGGCCCAGAGGAAGTAGGCTGTACGATCTTTATGGGATGCGGTAAGATTATGGCGCACGCTGTAAAAACGAGGGAGTGCTTGGAGAGAAAGACAAAGGGGGATTACTGCTGAAAAGAGCAGAGCTGCTGTGGGTGGTCTGACGTTTCGGTAATCCGTGACAAGTGTCACCGGTGCGGCAAAAAAATGCGTGGTTTCATCCTGGCCCATGCTGGCCGTGAATCACGTCGCGTTGAGGAGGGGATGAAATCGGCTGGAATGGCAAGTCCTCATGAACTAAATGCCGATTGATGTTGCACAGAAAGAACCAAACCTCACGTAAGCAGTTCAGTTTTAATGGTAATCCTGCGCGCGACACCGCTAATGCGTTACCCGACCCCTATTTTATACAAAACGAGATTTTGTTTAAGAACATCAGGCGTTTTGGTGCGGTTTCCAGGCTGATATCTTCGTGCTGAATTGCCATGTCCTGGCGCTAAAATATTTCTGCATGTAATGAACCTTTATATGTAAGTACTCTCGTCGTGCCGTGTCTCTGTTTTTTCTAATAAAAATCGCTTGAAATCTCAGATTCAACTTATCCGCACGCAGACTTCATTAGGGCACCGCTAGTGCGCTACAGGCGACTTAGAGTGGTACGCCGTCGAGCCTCCTTGCGAGCCTAAGATTTCAGCTGGCCAAAGCATTCCGCACGACACAAACAGAACGAACTCACTGACGACTTTGGAGATTATGGTGAAAACAGTTTCATCTGCTGGTGCATAATAGACATGGTCTTTTATATAAAACCCAGTATAACTTACAGTATAATCAGTGTTGTGCGCGCTTAACTTTAGTGAGGCTGAACGACTTTTATTAATTGATTCAATTAATGCATTACTGAATAAAATTTTGTTTCTTTTTTTTGGCGCCCATTATATTTATACTCATCGCGACGACAGTGATGCTAACAGGGAAATATCTGGTTCCTTTGCTTCTCGTGAGAGCGGTAGGATTACATTGTTCACATTCTCCGGGTGGCGTAAGCGCTCTAGTTATTATTTATTAAATCTAAAATTATCGCGCACTACAAAGCCCAAATTTTTCACTTATGCTTGCATCTACAGTCCCCTCTCTCCCTCCCTTCCTCCCTCCTTCCCTCCCTGCCGGGTGCTAAAGGCACATTTTATTTTAATGGCCTCAAATTTAGGAGCATCACGCAGCGTCATGCAGGCTGGAAATTCGCTCCCGTGCTGGATCATCCTGTAACCTTGCGCGGCTTGTATTGCTCCGGTATGTTAGGTGTTCGCCTCATAAGTACTACGAAAGACATATCTGAACGCACTCGTGACACAAAAAAAGAAACGCTGTAGGCAGGTTGCCTGGCCGTATATTTTTGCTCTAAAAGCATGCTTGCTTGTGATGACACGTCATAATATCAGAAAAAATGTCCGGAGGATGGCTTGTATTCAAAATTACAAATAAACAGATAAGTTCTTCTAGTCTATAGGCAATTTTCACGATATTGATATTAAACTGGTATCGACGCAGCAGGATGGTTGCGACCAGTGGATTCTTGGCAGCTCCTTTACGAGCCCTTGATCACCGCATTCAGACGTTGTCACAAGTTTCTTTAAACAATAGTAATTAGTAAGTACTAAGTAGCTAGCAAGCAATAAATGGGAAATATGACATAGTAAGAGCTAGCTTTCAAGAAGGAAAGTTAACTCACTGGCGAAGGGTAAATTACCAGGTCCCAATATCGAGTTAGAGCCGCAACGCCAGGATTGCTTGCTCCTCCCTTACCAGCCCCGAATGCAATTACTAAGAGCAGATGGCAGGTTGAAGGAAGGTATCGAATCCACAGAGACATGGCAAGGCGTTCATATCGCAAAGCAAAAACATATTAACATGCACATCTGTCACATATCTACGAGACTCCCACAGCTTCTGCACCCCAAAGCATTGTCTCATAGCGGTGTTTTCAGTCTGCCATTTGTCTGATGACTACAGGAGCGTAGTATAGCTATGCTTCCGCTGAAATGAAAGCGGACAAAAGATGGCAGGAAAATAAATCACCTGCATGTCGCTTCCGCTCAAGTGCTTGAGCATTGAAACAATTTTTTGGACCGCAGAAAAGAAACAGGTCCCACAGCCCGTGTTGCTGTTTCTCGCGTGACTTCTCCAGCACTTGTATCCGGCCTAATGTGCCCGCGCGCGGGGAACGTATTTCATGCCTGCTCACGCTCGCTAGCTCGGGAGTATCGCCCAGTGCTCTAATTGTTCGGAGCAGGAAGAAGGGGGTCCGTGCCATATGGCGCTTGCACCATTGTTTTCAGAGCAAACTACGTCTTCGGTGCAACGCTGTCTCTTCGATCTATTTTGTTACACTTCGTTTTTTCAGGACGATAGCAGCTGAAATCAACTAAGCAAAAGTGCGGCCAAATAATGAAAATGTCAGCCATTTATCGCTCTCTGCTTCACTTCTGCTTCACTTCTGTGAATTATTGTGTACAGTGGGTGTAAAAGAATATATTGTGGAACTATTTCCGCTTAATATGCGAAGACAACACGAAAGTCAAGAGCAGTATTTTCTGGATAGTAACATGCTAGTTCTTTCGCATAACACAGGAATATAACGTTCGGGATCTTGTTTGCCTGTCTCCTACCAGGTATTCATGAATTTTGCATAAGGGACATAGCAGGCTGTAATCTGGGGAACATGAACGAGTGACCCATGAAAGAACAGAAGAGCTGAAGTTAATAGTAAACCTTCAACAATGATACAGAAACATATTCACGTAAAACGTGGTGATCCTTACGGCTACCAAAGGCGACTTACTGGGCTACCGGAGGAGACATCATATGTAACTCTTTTGTCCGGCATGCATTAATGGAAGCTCACGGCTTCCATTAAGCAATGACCCGGCTTCTTTGCACGACGGAGCCTCACAAAGAACAAAATACGTTCACGGTGCAAGGTGCTGGGGTTGTTGGCATTGCATACTTAAAGCGTAGCGCTAAGAACAACACAAATACACACATAAGAAACACAAAAGAAGGATAGGCATAGCGCCTGTGTAGTCCTTTCTTCTGCATTCTTTCACGTTGTTCTTAGCGATGTTCTTTAAGTATATGGAATACTTGCGCAGCACACCCTGTTTTAGTGCATCTTTTCGTTGCTCATGCGCAAGCAATTATGATTCTTCATCAGAGTGAATATTTTTCTCGAATATTCAGGAATTGTCCAGGTTTTAAAATAGAGAGACTTGAAGTCGAGAATTTTGGTCGGCTAGAACGGCAGCTAAATAATCTGGCTCAAGAACACCTTTGTTTCTTTGCGTTCTCTGTACTACCTGAAGACATGATCACCTTCACCGTGCTGTCTGCTATATAGCTGCGTGCGCTTGTTTATCTTTAGGCGCACAGGGGTAAAAGAAACGCTTTTAGCTAACGTAGCATTGTACGCGTATTTGTAGGCAACTTCATCTGCTTTATTTTAAGTCACTGTTTTGGTAGATTACTTTTCGCCTTTCTACAACAAATCTGTGTTCACTTATTAATGTAATAGTGAATGAAATATTTTCCAATGTATTGGGTTTTGGTTTCATCATTATCTGCGGCAGGACACAAGGATATAGGTGAAATGGCGCATTAGCGGCTCGATTAGGTGCTCCCTCTCCGATAAAACCACCCTGTCGGCCCTCAGCGATGAATATTTCTGAGTGATACTCACGATGAACAGTGCTTAAATACACAGTACACGCTACGACACAATATCTGTTATTGGATTGCGTGAGCAACACGACTGCGAGTAATTAGACATCTCGGAAGCCTTTTTGGGAGCTCCGGACTTCATTTAACACAGCATAGCCGCTTCACAACACAAGGAACAAACATGCACTATGCTGCCTGTGCAAGTGCTTACTTCCATTACAAGTTGTAGGAAGCCACACAGTGGTTGATGTGGAGCTCCAGTCCGCAGTCCGCTTGTAAATGTTCCGACAAGTGAAGCTGTTCTGAGTTCTTTTTTTTTCGGCTTTGTGTAATCAGCTTCACCTCCCTCGATCTACGCTAGAGTTTCAAGAAGAGCATGATTGTCCCGCAAATGTGCTTTCTCTAGTGCACAGGACTTGAAACATGACGAAGTCGGCCCACCACACCTCTCCTACGTCAACGTCAAGTCCGGCAGTGCAGCAAAGGGGAGACTCTCTGTATAAGAATAATACAAACTTTACACAAGGTGAAAACAAACTCTCCTCATAGTCACCAAGACTCAAGTTTATTGATTTCGTCCCGAGCGCTCCTAAGCTGTGCTGTGTTTGTGCCAATCTGGAGCGTCCAGCTCTCTCGCTCTTGCTTTTTGTCCATTCTTACTTTTCCAGTAGGAAGAAACTGGTCGCAAAGTTAAAGAAACAATAACGAGAACGCTTGATTAGGAGAATAAACTGTGGCAGTATAACTGGCTAGCGTTGCTCCTAGAACACAGTAAGACGCATTGACACACAGCATAATAATGAAGTTTATTCTAAATGTTTGTCACAATTCAAGTTGCAGAAAATATACACCGAAGTCTCCATAAAAACATTGTGCCGCCATGAATAGAAAGTAGACTTTCCCGCTGTTTTGTATACGTTTTGTTCACCAGGATGTCCTTTTTTTCTGCTTCCACGTCATGCAAAGTTTATGACACACGTACTAAAATTCCTTGCTCATTTTTATGGAGACACGGGAAAAATGTCTTGATTGCAAAGTGCAGAAGTCCTTTCTCGTTTGGTGCACCTGGTCGTGTAGAAGGCCAAAAAGCGGGGCGGTTGTTCCAAAACACATGCCGAGTGCCCTCTGTGTTTTTAAAGTGCTTGCTGCGCACATACACATAGTTCACTTCACAGGCACTCTTTGGAGTTCATTTGAAAGTTACCGCGAAGCCTGATGATCGAAAGTTCACGTAGGAAGCTTCCACAGTTCCAGCACTACTGATGCGCAGACTTTCAGGAATCCGGTGAACCAGTCCTGAGTCGTGTCGTCTTGTGCCTTTGCCTTGCGCTGAAACGAAGAAATAAATAGCTGTCTTCACCGCACTCAGCAGTTTTGCACATTTATGCCGATATTAGGCAAGAGACACAATATGCAGCATCGTTGGTCGGTTTCGTTCGGTTTGCTTCAATAGAATTAACGTTCCAAAACGGTAACAACATTATATACACTTATATATATATATATATATACCGGGTGTCCCAGCTAACTTGAACCAAGGGGTACAAAATAATATATTTGAGGTAGGCCAGTGAAACCAATTGCATACAACTGCCAGCCTGTTTGCGCACTACAGGCAATTTTTTGTTTTGCATTTACTTAATTAGCTAATTAAGTTAATTTTTCTAATTTATTAAATATCGACTTTAGACCAAACATGTGATTTGGAAAGTTGTAGAGCACCTTCAGAAACCCCCATTTCATTAACTGCGGTAAAGAAAATCTCACGTGTATCTTTTTTTCTGGGCTCAGAAGAAAGCCCGCGAAATACAAATAATACCACGTGACTAGCGCATTTGTGCGCCGCGATTGTGGTGCTCTCAGTCGTGGTTTGAGCGAACGAAATCAGCTGCTACCGTGACCCGATAGTCCCGTTGCAGCGGCAGGCAGAAATGTTTGCGATGGTTCGAGCGAGCTCGAGCTCACCCGTCGCCACCGCGATTTTGGCCAGGCCTGCACACCGCAGCAGCCTACATCACGACAGGGGGGTGGCGATAAAGAAACGGCAAATGAAGGTGCAGCGCCAATTTTAGTCGAGTCACATGATGTCATCTCGCCCCTTTATCCAATCCTTTATGCGCAGATTCAGTGGCTGATACCTTATCGCTCATTCGTTTGTCGTGACGTTCGCTGATGGAGGAGAAGGAGGCTTTGTTAGAATGTCGGTGGCGTCGGCTCGCCGCTATCGCTGCTACTGCACCGTCACGTGGGCCGGCTGTCTGACGCGGGCGAAGAAGCCATCGCAGGCATATCGGCCTGCCGCTTTAACAGGGCCAAGAAGACACGGCCGCAGCTGATTTCGTTCGCTCAAACCACGACTGAGAGCACCACAATCGCGGCGCACAAATGCGCTAGTCACGTGGTATTATTTGTATTTCGCGGGCTTTCTTCCGAGCCCGGAAAAAAAGATACACGTGAGACTTTCTTTATCGCAGTTAATGAAATGGGGGTTTCTGAAGGTGCTCTACAATTTTCCAATTCACATGTTTGGTCTAAAGTCGATATTTATTAACATGAAAAAATTAACACAATTAGCTAATTAAGTAAATGCAAAACAAAAAATTGTCTGTAGTGCGCAAACAGGCTGGCACTTGAATGCAATTGGTTTCACTGACCTACCCCAAGTATATTATTTTGTAACCCTTGGTTCAAGTTAGCTGGGACACCC
>JAJIZL010028733.1:0-10189 GCA_023969395.1 Amblyomma maculatum
GGCCCATACCGCTCCACAATTTAAGGAAAGTAGAGGCTAACCTTCTGTCGGCGATCTACACCGGGCACGTCACCCTGGCCTATTCGGTGTCCCATGAATTCGAGACGCCCTTTTCCAGTCGCTTTCGGCCACCCACACTTCGGTCTTTAGGACCGGTGCGCTGCATCCCCGCACCCGGACCACTACCACGGGCTTCTGCGGGTACTTCCCGAACAGCATGCATACAGGCAAGCGTATTCTCTCTGGGCCAACAGTCGAAACCTAAGTCTATCCACCGGACTTCGGGGATGTTTGCTTCTCCATGCAAAAAGAAAGGCTAGAGGATTCAAACTTGTAACCTCATTACGGAGTTGGCGTCCTACCGTGCCAGAGGACCCCGCCCAAATCACGTGAATGCAGACATGTGGCGCTTTCGTACAGCTCAGCGATGACTTAGAGCCTTGAGCATTACACCTTCAATCCTTCTATGTGAGGGAGAGGCGGGCATCATTCCCAAGGGCGTTGGAGACCGACCTGCTATGCAAAGGGCGCACGTCGGTGCTCGGCCTCTGTGTGGTGAAATCCTCTGAAAATTAAATCTTTAGCCTTGACTCGAGCAGAGAAAGACATCTTATGCCATGGCGCGCCATGGCCATAGCTGCTCTTGCACAGGACAAATTCCTTATCATCATCACAGGTTATATTCTTAAAGAGAGCCTGTTGGGGGGGGGGGGGGGGGGGGCGTCTCCTATCGTTCTAATGGCGCAGGTTCGCTTGTACTACACTGACTGTGCCCAGCAGGTTAACGCGGCCGTTTTAATACACGACACACTTTTACAGCAATGCCGTATAACACTAGATGAAAGCCCGGCCCTTATACAGAGCTGACGACGTAGTAATAGCCTAACACAGCGAACGTAAAAAGGCGTACTTTCCAAGAACCGCATCTCTATGAGTCATACACACAAAAGTCTGCTGGCGATAGAGTTCGCTGCACTTGACCAGTTGCCCTATTTTCACTTCCTCGTCTCGTTTCACTCCGCGAGCCACTGTGGGTGGCTCGCGTCTTGCTTTTCGACGCGAAGGAGAAGACAATTGCGACATATTCGGCATGACTTTCAAGAGCTTCGCGATGAAAAGAATAAATATGATGCGATTGGAAGAAATTAAGTTAACAAGTAGTGAGCAGTTAGGGCATCATAACAAAAAAAAAAATGATATGCGCAGGGGTGCTTTAGGTTTCGGCGTGCTATACTCTTGAAAGCAGACATTAAGTGCTCGCTATGGAGCGCGGCAGATCCTAGATTAGCGGACGATCGTCGTTCTGCGTAAAGAGAAGGCGTCCCTTATCCTCTTTTCAGTACCGTTTCTAGGTCGCTCTGTGTCCACCAGCGCAAGGACTGGCACGTCTTACGTGCAATGCGTCAGCTTTGGCACGCCCGCCGGCTGCTCGGGCCCGCGCAGTAGTATGTAGGGTCGGCGGCGCGTTGGAGCGAGAGCCTGTCGTCTTAGAACCGTATCGACAGATCTGCGCGCACCGCCTCCGGCACAATGCGCTTCGCTTTGCCCGTCGTTCGTCTTGGCACGTTCGGAGGATCGGGGCGGCTCAATTTCTCGAATCTCTCGGGGGGCCGTAGCGCCTTAGCACAGCGCGTACAGTGACTGGCTGGGCTTTCTATGCGTGCGTAGCGCTGCAGAGCTTGTGTGCAACCGACGTTTCTCGAGCTTTTTGCGAGTGGCTTCCGTGCAGATAAGACGAATACGCAATGTCGTCTGCCATTTCGGCATCGTTGGACGGGCGAGGAAGCAGCTTACGCGCGAATCACATCTGTCCGCATCGACATTATTTGCTGCTCTCCGAAATTCCTCCGAAAAAAAAAAAAGAAAAAAAAAAGGAATTTCCGAGTATTTGCGTTTTCTTTCTGCTCTTCTTCACTTTCTTTTCCGGCTAGATCACTCTTGATTTCTAGCTCGTAATAAATAACAAAAAAAGACGCTGCTGAATGTCACTGTTCCGGATATGGCTGTATACTAGTCTGGAAATGAAACTTTTCGCCTTAGGAGGTTTTGAAATCTTGGCATTGCATATATTATAGAATGAATGAAACTAATCGGGATATCATGCTTGATGCCTTGTTTTTACAAATAATCCGACCAATAGGCCAAGGTTGAGGAACTTCCACGCGTTATGATTTCGGTCTTCTAATCTGAGTCAGTTTGAATTGCAGTGTCATATAGGAAATCAGAACTATACTCAGTGCGGTATTAAAATCAACCTCAGTGGCATTTTCGAAAGCCTAGCATCTCTTGAAAACTCCCCATGACGCTGCTGTTTTGTAGGTCTGAGGGAATCATCGCCGCAACCATTTGGGAAAAAAAAAAAAAAAAAAAAGAAGTTCGCACAGTTGTTGTCTGTTAGCAGTCAACTCACGCCCAACCAGGCCAGCCGGGCGCGTCCACTGCACTTGTAGTTAGTCGCTTCCTAAATATCACCCCACGGTAGTCAAATCCGCCTAGTTTAAAACCAAAATTTGAACGATGCCGCAACGGGTGAAGGTAAAGCCACAAAATGATTTTGTGAAGGGCAAGTCCACACATGAGACCAGAGTGCGAAGCTATTTCATTTCTCCAAGCCAGTGACGCTATCCATAAACTATAATTTGACACGCCATACACCACGTATGAAAACCCTCCAAATATTAGAATTTAGAAACTTTCTTTATCAAATACCGAAAGTGCGCAACAAAACCAATGCACATTCAGTGAAACCGTAGATATTTACATTACCTATATACACTGTAGCACTGGAACTTCTTTTAGTATTTAATAGTGTCCCCGGCTTTTTTTTTTTCTAGTGTATTTTACGATGACACTGCGGTTTTCATGGGCTCAGTGCTAGCGCTTTTGAATTTCATTAATTATATAATTATTGATTGATCGAATGCCTATAGATAATCGCCCAATATGCGCAGGTTTAAACTAAAGGATTCATTACGCATTAACGTCCCCCGTTGAGGATAATTTCTCCTTTTATAGCACACCTCTAAAATGGCTTCTTTGTAAAACACTACTGCTAAACTTAGATATATTTCATTTGGTTTAATCGAGCTTTCACTCCTGCTGCATCCTTCCTCTTCTACCCCATATTCGTTTTACGTTCACAGAGGCAGACGTAAGCAATAAGATGGCAGAAGCCTTAATTTAGCCTCGCTTGCATCTATAGCCTAGAATATTCGCTCGTCTGCAGTTTAGTGAAATTTACCTCAACCGCGCCCACTCGCGCCGAGGACTAATCGCAAATTCCCCGTCGTGCAACTCACCCTTTTCTCATCGCCTAATTGGGAGTGATCCCTTCTTCACTGATCAGACATGTACTTTTTACACACATGACGAAACCAGAACTTTTCTTGTGGCTCTTTCGCCGCCACTGAAGGTTACTATATGATTTCCATAATGCATTAGCTAAATAATATAGCCCCGTTAGGAGTTTCAAAACGTTTATCATCGGTGTCTCTAAATTAATTATTTGACCATGATGTTCTAGTATTTCTTTATCTTTTACTTGCCAGAAAGTTTCTCGCAGGGCATTGATGCCACCTGAGCACCAAGGTCATAAAGAGTGAAAGATGAAAACGGATGGGGATAAATCTTCAGTTTTCTGTGAAATAGCGATGTCGTGACGCTGGGGCTATGTCGACCCGGCCTTCACTTGGTAGCGTGCAGAGACTCGGGGTTGAAGTAGGATTGAATCTTCGAAGTTGGCGAAATATGTACAAGCAGGTTTAATGGCACTTTGAGAAACTTATTTACAAGATTATTTACACGAAAAAGAAGGGTACATCAGCAAAATGGCAAGCGTTAAGAGTTCATAGCGAGAAGCGACTGGATGAGCCGTTTACCCAGGGCCCAGAGCGACATTTCGTGCTCTGCAGCGTCCTTAAAACCCCCTATGTCCAGCCCCTCTCTGAAGATGCTGACCAACCAAATCCAGGGCACGCCCCTCAGGTATCGGCATCCAATCGAACACATCACTGCACTGATGGTCTGAAGCACTGACTGGTCCGGCATTCATTCGTTGGGCGTGATCACTTGTTGGCGGGAAAAGCTTGGGAACGGCGAGGAGAGGAGGTACATTTCTATTCTTCAGCAAAGAAACCACAGGCTGGTTCTGACAAGGGGTTTTACTTCTCAGAAACCCGAGTGCACGTGGCGCCGCATCCGCTCCCAGCATTGTCCATTTTCGACAATTGCAAATCTTTCCTGCATTCCTGGGAAATCACTTAATGGCTGTATGCGTCATGCTCCTTTCTTGTCCTGCACGTCAGCGGACATGTCACTCTGTCGTCTCCTTTGAAAAGTAGACATTCCTCACTGGACGATAGCCCTTCTCGACTGGAAGGGTGAACAAAAGAAAGCACTTCCTGCTATTTCCCGCAGGGGGACGTTTCTTTGTGTTTTTCCAGACGTTCTCTTGACAGGGTCAATTTGGCATTTGCAGGTTGTCCACAAAGCAAAACAGGCTTACAAAACAGGATTCCTGGAAACAGGCTCACTTAGAGCCATTGGACCATCACCACATATTCACAATACTTTTCCATGCCCACAGGCGAACAATAGAGCGCGCAAATGCGGATGCTTGGTCGTAACAGCGAGTTGTTTGCTTTTCTTTACAAAAGCGCGTATCGGCACGATCGCTACCGCGTTTGGTCCACGGGTGCCGAAGAGCCTAGCACCGGAAGTTGGCCAGAAACGCAGGCGCCCTTTTGACAGGGAAAGGGCAGTGTCATAAAATAGCTTCCGGTCGCAGAAGCCCCCCAAGGCGAAGGAGGACTTCATCTGCCTTGCTTTACGGCTCCTCCATCCCGCGATGATGAATGAGTCTCTGCGCGTCCCTACAACTAGGGTCGCTTCTAGGGACTCTAGTACAACAGTGGCGAAGCTATTGCGCGGACACCCGGCCCGGCGAACCAGAGAGGACTCCCGCTAGTACAGCTGATACTGTAAGTCTGAACGCGTCGCTCCACAGTTCGTATTGCTCCGTGAAACTAACGACGCCCAGGACAGCATACGACTGACTGAGGTATCGCTGAAACGAACTGTTTACTGCGCTGACTTGTGCCCAGAAATAACTGAACGATTCAGCGGCTGCATTGGCAACAACGTGCTCGGCGATCGTCTACAGGGAGCGAGTCATCTCGGCCGCGCTCAATTTAAAAACGACAAAGAACATTCGAGATAAGACACTAAAAGCAACTGCCACAATCTATATAATAATAGAGAAGCAGTTACACATGACGGTGATCATTAGAGATAGACCCAGTCGCATAACCCATCAGAAACAAAGCACAAACAAATGCCACAGAACTTTGCGGCATTATGTACTATGCGGCGCACGTGTGTGCGAGAGGCACCGGGACTTTTTCGTGACGGCGATTCGTGCCTTGCCAAGAGGACCTCTTTTCCTGGCAGGCGTTCCGAAGCAACTATCCCGTTCGTTTCCAATGATAGCACATCTCGGCACGATTGTACAGGGAGATAGAACCTCACGATGCTTGTCTCCTCAAAATACGCCGCGGCTTGTACGGACTCCAAGAGCGCCAGATAATTATCAGTAGGGATAGGGAACTGTAACTAAAAACGTCCGACGAGTCGGCACCTCTTTCCAAAGAGGAACGACCCTCTAAAAGTCAATTTTTTAAAATGTTCTGCCTATATTTTCTTCTCTAGATTATTTATCCACTCTCTTTAAGTAAACGCCTTTTTAACGACAGGAACTCAAAACACTAATAATCCACTACATGCAGTGGATTATTAGTAGTTTTGAGTTCCTATCGTTAAATAGGTGTTACCTACGGCATAAGTCTCAATTTTATTGCGACTATCGACCAGCGCTAAATGCAGTACGCCGGCGTGTAAATACTCGACTGACTGATGACTGAACAGTGAATTTCGTTCGTGCCGGTAGCATACCGGTCTATGACACATTGTAGTTGAGAGATCGGTATGGACGCCAGCCACCTGGAGAGGTATTTAAAGCAGGGACCTCCAAACTACAGCCCGCGGGGCCCGCCAAGTTGTTCCTACACCTCTTAGGTTGTTTCCACCGGCCTGCGGCGACGCGTGACCCCTTTAAAAAGTCGCCCGCCCCTCAATCTACCGCGACTACGAGGTCTGTTCTTGAGCATGCATCGCGTAGGGTTTCCTAGAGATTATTCTTTCCGATTCGGACGCAGGCATATAAGCCGAGCTCTGTTTGTGTTTACTTGAAGCCATTTATTTATCATGAAACCCTGCGCCGACCGGTCCAGAGACTGCAGAAAGCCACACCTCTTTATTTCGCTCGCTCGCACTTATCGCATCTGCAACCGCAACGCGAGCGTTGTCAGTTCCCAGAGGCCGATGCCTGGCTGCCTGGGCCAGTGCAAAGGAGAACGCCTTTTTAGCGGGATCCGGACGAATTTCTGGGGTGGCGTCAAATATTAATGCGACGGCGTCAAGGGTCTTGTTCGCAGAACCTGGCGTCGTTAGCAGGTCGAGGAAATCCAGGATGGGTCGAGAGGTTCGTGACGTCACACGGAATTGAAAGTTATCGAAACATACCGGATAAATCGCCATTATAAGGTCGCGACATGACTCGGACGTTGTAATGACATGTTGGAATGAAAAGTAAATTTTCAGAAGACACTGGTGTTTTCGAAGGCAACCGAAGCTTGGGACGCCAACTGCTAGGCTATCCAGGAACGTTCGCTCGCCGTGGTTAAAGGAAGTCCGGCCTTGCGCTTCTTGTGGTACTTGAAAAGGAAACTTTACTAGAAATTAAAAAAAAAGAGAGAGAGACAGTGTTCATGGAGCCCATGGAGTGATACGCAAATAGGATCCCTGGCCACTGAAAGACCCATTAACACTATCACGTCATAACAACTTTGGTTCTTCAAATCAATGTTGGATCGGCCCACGTGGAAGGTTCTTGTGTCGGGTGATTCGTGGTCGTCGTTGGCGGCGGTGAGGTGAAGATTTATTGCTATCACGCTTATTGTCGAGAAAAAAAGAAATAAAACAGTATACGCTGGAAGAGAAAAAACGCCGACGCTACCCCGCTGCCTGAAGCGGCGAGAGCCGATGTAAGTCAGGCGTGTTGTCGCGTGACTGCGTTAGGGCGTCTTCAAACCGCAAGGCGTACGGTGGGTGCGGACACTTTTGTGCCTCGGTCATCATGCTGTTCTATGAACTCCACGACGTAGCTGCGGCTCAGCGATAGCCACATTGGCAACACTAACGGATTCACCGTAGAGCACATGATCGATTGGACTCTTGAAAGTGCGGAGCTCATGTGGGCAGGGGGGTCTCTGTAGTCGTTTTGTGGAGTTGCTGCCACCGTTGTTGAGAGATGGGCATTACACAGCTGCAAAATTTCTGTGCTAGGCAGCCGCGAAAGTGTGGCGATGGACGGTGTAAGCAAGCGGCAATCATGACAACGTCTTAAATTCGAGAGCGTCGTGTTGTCAGCGCAAGACGGTTTCGTTTTGATGGCTTTTTCAGCTGATGCAGGCGATTAATCCTATTTCGCAGACAAGAAAAAAAAAAGTTGCTCTTCGTTTGTGTCACGCATTGGCGCACGTACATCGATAAGGGGGGACGCAGGAAACCTGATCGGGTGTTTAGGCGGTCATGTTAGAAATAGCGCAAAAATTACTCAATAAGCAAGCTCTAAAAGCAGAGGAAATCAGTCATTTATCCATCAGGTCTGTAATAATAATAACAATAATAATAATAACAACAATAATATTAATATATGTATATACATATATACATATATAAAGGAAAGAAGCCAACAGTCGGCTAGCCCAAGGAAAGCGTTGGGGATTGTACTTTGTGCCTTTTTATTTTTTTTTTTAATTTTTACTTCGGTATTCACATAAAGTAGTAATGTAATCTATCTAGGGGAAAGATATAATCACAAAGTAGAAGGAAAAACAACGTGCCAATAGTGGGGACCGAACCCACGACCTCCGAATATCGCGTCCGGTGCTCTTCCAACTGAGCTACATCGGCCGCTGTCCCACCTGCTACTTTCTTGATTATTTATGTTGTCTGTATACGAACCTTGAGAGTCTTCACCAGCGCCACCCTCAACCACAGCGGCGGACGTGGAACGTTCTTTGTTACCGCCAGCGTCACGTAGAAAGTGATCAAGAGCGAGGGCGAAAGCTGACCTAGAACCCTCTTACGATATACCTATGGCTTCAAGACTGCCAGAACCGAGACCCCCGTAGGCTACAAGCAGATAAATGAAGGGGAAATGAGGGTACTCGTTATAATACATGAAGGAAAGAAGCCAACAGTCGGCGAGGCCAAGGAAAGCATTGGGGATTGTACTTTGTGCTTTTTTTTTTATCTTTACTTCGGTAATCACATAAAGTAGTAACGTAATCTGTCTAGGGGAAAGATATTCGGAGGTCGTGGGTTCGGTCCCCACCATCGGCACGTTGTTTTTCCTTCTGCTTTGTGTTTATCTTTCCCCTAGAAAGATTACATTACAGATTAAGAAGTTCGCAGGGGTCAAGTGGATGCAGCTAGCACAGAACTGGGTTAAGTGGAGAAATATGGGAGAGGCCTTCGCCCTGCAGTAGGTATAATCAGGCTGATGATGATGAATACTTCAATTGACCTCATCCACTCATATAAATACCTGGGTATCATTTTAAGCCATGACTTATCTTGGCGCGAACACGTTACTAACATAATTTCTTCTGCTAATAAAACGTAATTTACGTCATGCATCTACAGATGTAAGATTACTCCCCTACAACACACTGCATGTCAGACGTAAACTTGAATATGTGTCCCGTATTTGGAGCCTCCATCAAAGATACCTCATCGATGCACTCGAAGCCATCCAAAATCGCGCAGCTCGTTTCATTCACTCCCAGTATTCGTACGAAGTCAGTGTATCATCCTTGAAATCGCAGTCTAATTTACGAAGTCTTTCTTACCGTCGCCACACCGCCACACTTTCTCTTTTCTACAAATTCTATTACAGCTCACTACGCCAAGAACCATACATCTGCGCACCTCCGTCACGCATATCCCATCGCACCGGCCACCCACTTCAAATCTATCGTCCACGTGCCCGTACTGTAACCTTTTCCTCTTCCTTTTTTCCACGAGCCGCGTCAGACTGGAACGACCTATCCCGCTCCGTCGCTGCCATCACCTGCCCACCATCCTTCAACGCCAAAATTGAAATGTTTATATATGTGAAAATCTCTGAAAAGTGCAACATTCGATGTTTATTTACCCCACCCCTTATGTAATACCCCGAAAGGGGCCTTTAAGGTTAATAAATGAAATGAAATGAAAAATGACGATCCCACCGCTGGCCATCTTGGCTACCAGAAAACCTACGACCGCATCAAGAGCCGTTTTTTCTGGCTTGGCAACTCTGTCTTGAAATGCAACGCCTCCCGCGATCGTGGAAAGTCGTTACTCTCCTCCGTACTCGCAGCAGTGCTTCATGCTTCAGTCACGGTGCACAAAACTACGTCCGCTTACCACCCTCGGACCAATGGCCTCACAGAACGCTTTCATCGCAACCTTTCTGACATGCTGTCCACCTACATTCCCCCTTTGCCTACAACACTGCCGTTCAACGGACCACCACCTATTCTCCGTTTTTTCTTGTTCATGGCCGCCCCCTTACCTTCTCACTCAAAGCATCTTTCTTCTCAGCTTCACACCTTCTGACGCACCTTCCCACGAACAGTTCGTTTCTCGTATTACTAACTGCCGTGAGCTTGCCTGTCTTCAAACTCAAGCCACTCAAGCTTCCAAAAAAAGCACCTCTGATTCGACCCACTGCTCAGTGTTCCTCTGCCTTGGCGCCGAAGCATTGCTCTTGACACCCACTCGCATCCCCGGCTTGTGTGAAAATTTCTTAGTCTCTACATTGGCCCATACACGGTCCTGGAACAATCATCACCTGTGAACTATCGATCGCCCTTGCATCGCCTGTCCGTGACCATCGTCGTCGCGGAACTGAGGTATAGTGCACGTGACGCGGTTGAAACACTTAAACCTGCGACCAGGATAGTTGCTTTTGTTCGGGAGGGGAAGAGTGTAAGCACTCTGAGTCAACGTCGTCTTCATCTGTACATATTCGTCATCATCGGGCTGCTGGTGCTGCTGCTCGCTGCTCCGGTTGGCTGGCAAT
>JAJIZL010028733.1:29129-46490 GCA_023969395.1 Amblyomma maculatum
GCGCGCGCGTTTGAAAAAAAAAACATTGCAACAAAAGAAGCAGCCAGCATACAAAGGGGAAAAACAGACCTCCGGTACAAAGCAGAGCTCAGAAAAACAAGAAAAACGCGGGCACCGCAAGCATGATGTGCAACACGAAGACGAATATTGAAAAAGATGCTTTGCTGAGGCCCTTCAGGGATGGGTCCACTTTCTGGCAGTTGACCACATTTGCACAAATCTTTCGCTCGAATGTGATTTGGGGAAAAAAACGAGTCTATTTAGAAACATTGGCCCTGCTCGAGCACTTGGCAACATTCCTTATGCGAAAACAACGCTTTGGGCGTACTGAAAACGCTTTTGTTTTCAGTTTAATTGGAAAACAGGGATATACGACATATTTTGTAATGGTGCTGTGGGCGTTTTAAACCGTTGTGCATAGTTACACGTTAGCAATATTACTGTAGTTGACGTGTTCTAGTCGATCCAATCAAAAACCAACCTAAGTAACCTTTTTCTTGAGTTTGCGTCTGCCGATATCGGGGAGACGCTGCATATTGTATCGCACGAGTAAATATTCTTCTTACAACGAATCCCGCGTATAGAACAGACTGTGTTAGTGTTCTCGAGTACTGCAGTAGCCTGGGTTTCCTTTCCCCCTAAGGTGAGCTCAATTAGAAACGGTTTACGAAAGGATCTCATCTCTTTGTAATGCAATAAATGTCTCCCGTAACTCAAAATTCGCGTGCCAAAAAAAAAAAAACATTTTTACAAAGTATTTGTGCGTGTTTACACGAGTCTGCGCAGTGCGTGGTTTTGTACGCGCTCAGGTATGGAGGAGCGCATGGCCGTGCCTGCGTGCGCGAGCACGAGGGCGCGCGTTAAACTGCGCCCATGAACCATATCACATGCTCCATTCTCTGGAATAGCCGCGTTCAATGGTGTAGAAGGCAAATAATTTATTACTGAGATGTCATTTGCGAGATCGTAACGACCACGGGCTGTCTTGTGGCACAGGGCCTGAAGGACGGCGCGGAGGCAAAGCGGAGAGTACGCTGAGAGCGGCGAAAAAAGAGCTGCGATAGCGATCGAGATCGCAGTCAAGGAAGGATAACCCAGCCAGCCCTTGTCGCCAAGGCGACCGAGTTGCCCGGGAACGGTCAGAGGAGCATGAGGAAAAGAGAGTGAGGAAGAACGGGCCTCTTCCATCGTCTTATCTGATGACCAATTTTGCGTAACGTCAAAGGCTGTCTGGAGGTGGCATAAGAGAGTTGTCCGCGAGAGATAACCGAGTGCAGCGTCTGCAAAACGGCTACAAGATACAGTGTCGGCGCTTCGCAAGCGGTCGAGCGCCCCTTTTCACGAAGCCCCGGACTGCCATAGAGGCTCCTCATCTTTCAAAAGGGAGAAAAGAGCATACGTGCGAATAAGTGCACACAAGTCACTAGTGAATAGCGTGGACGGCAGGGTGAACGGCGTAGGCTAATTGCTGAACCAAATAGAAGAAAAGCCTCTAGGAAGACAACGTTCCCCTCTCTTATTCCCTTATCTACACTCACATTGTCGACACTACTCGGCCGATGTTGATTCGAACGCAGAAGACTCTGACACGTCGCCTCCACTAATTGTGCAAATCACTTGCTATAGAGCACGCACGCTTAGGCACCTTACTGATCGCGAACTCTTAGAAACACCGGTTTCAAACTAAGATTTATATTGGAAAGCTAGTAGCACTGTATATTGATGTTCAAGCTTTATTTTCGCTTTTAGCTGCAAGCAGCACTCCCAAAATAAAACAAAAAAAAAAAAGCATCGCGAATAAGAACAAACATTTTTTTTTTTTTCTGTCATGTTCAGATTCACATAAATAGTGACTGCTTGACCATTAGTGCTTTCTTTGAAGCTCTATTGGTCCTTGCCCTGACATGCTTTCCCGCTTTTTCACTCACCGCGCCACTTCCGAATTCGCAGTCGTGTCTACCCTTCCGGGACGGGGAAGGTATACACGTATACATTTCTCGCCTGAGCGGAAACGCGACAACACGGGGCTGTTGTTGACGTCAAGAGACGCACTTGGCGTTTCTGAGTATTGCGGGAGGCTCGCACCGGGAGGCAATATTAAGTAAGTAACAAGAGCATCACCACGCCGGGTCAAGTTCAGGGCCAACCCTCTCCTCCCGCCTTTTCAAAGTGAGGGAGCCAGTGGTCCGCGTCATTCACGCAACGCAGAGCAGGAGCCCGCTCGTGTGCCCTAAACATTGTTGATACCCGTAGTGAGTCGTCGGATTTTCCGGATGACTTGCCTCGCCGTCAGCGTAGACGAGGAGGAGAGTCCGTCGCTCACCGGCGCGCGGAGCGGCGGGGTGAGCTGCAGCCGTGATAGTGCAGTCGCATATGTCACATATGGGTATTTTCTTCGTGGGAACACAGCGGCATCGCCTTGCCGTCACGGTATCCACAAAAATCCCGTTTCTTGTAGCGAAAGCTTGTTTGGTGACGTGCATCGCACCAAGGGCATTTTTCTCCGTGGTTGATGCGAGAAGCGTGAGAAGACAGGTTCGAGCTGTGCTGGCTAGAACGCGCGTCGTGTTGTAACCAGAGCCTGCACATACAAAAGTGGGAGAGAGGAGGGGTGTGATTGCGCCTCCCCCCACACACACACAGTGGCGCACACGTGTGTGTCTTCATTAACTTCTTGGCCAATTGATAAAGCATGTAAGGAGGAGAACGATGCCATGGATGACGTCAAGAATTCTTTTCATACGACGAGTCTTTTGATGTGCTTTCTGATTTCTCCAAGCATCCACACTGAAAAAATAAATGGGTGTTTTAAACTGAAATCATACTTTGAATAAGAAAAATATGGTCTCTCTCTCTCTCTGCTTGTAACTTCACCGAGTGCGCTACCAACTTAATTCTTGCTTTATTTTGCTTCATGAAACAGACGCTTGAAGCAGCAGTCGAACACTTCCCAGTTAATGCATACAAGGATGTCCCCAAGAAGGCTCTTATTTTGCTCTTTCAGCTTTAGCAGAGTCGCACAAATGAATATAGATGGGTTTTTAGAGCTACTAGCAAAAAATACACTTCCTCTCATGAGTTGTCTATTTAATATCGTACTATAAAAGGTGTTTTCAAGTAAGCGCCTTAGTCTGTTTGATTATATTCTGCTTATTTTGCACCCCGCATAGCCGATTTCGCTTTGGGACGTTAAGCCCCTTATACCATGCATATTCCACTTCAGACCATGGCGTTTTGCGTGATATTTCGTGTGTCCTCCTTTGAACGACCTTCAGTAAGAAAATTTCGATATTAAATAACACTGCATGACTTCGTCGAGATCCTAGCGAAATTTACACGCTTTCAAAGCCGATGTTGAAAGATCCACTTGTTGAAGCTCGCGAAAGAGGAATTGGAGAAAAATCTACACGTCCCGTTACTTCCCAAGTCCGGTACGTGCTGTTTCGGCAGCATCTCCCTTAGCGGCTCGATGTAACCACTCAGGATGACTGGTAGCAGCGTTTGTATTCTTCATTTCTGCATGGACAGGCACTCTGACTAGAGCGGGTGAACAGGATCTGACAGCAGCTCCCCTTCAGTCTACTTAAGATTGTTGATATCGCATCTAATAAATATTTCATCTAAACTTAGTAATATCGCATCTGAACTTCTCATGCTGAAAGCACGACAAAACGTGAACAAGCTTAGACGTTTGTGCTTGCTTATTTCGTCTCACTACCAAAAATAAATCATGATGATTAAGAAACGAGCTGATCAAGTTTCTATGCAGAAGTGCAACGACCCCGCCGCGGTGGTGCAGTGGTAAGACGCCCGACTACTGTGCCGGAGTTCCCGGGTTCGATCCCGACCGCGGCGGCTGCGTTTCGATGGATGCGAAACAAATTGGCGTCGGTGTGCTGTGCGATGTCAGCGCACGTTAAAGATCCCCAGGTGGTCGAAATTACTCCGTAGCCCTCCACTACGGCTCACCTTTCTCTCTTTCCACTTTCACTCCCACCTTCCTCCATTCCCTCACGGCGCGGTTCAGGTGCCCACCGAGCAAGTGTGACAGATACCGCGACTTTCCCTTCCTGTGAACCAATTATTATTATTGCAACGCTATAGCTGCGAAGACGATCTGCGGCCGAAAAGGTGTTCGCGCTCCGCAGCCGCTTCGCGTCGCTTTTATCTCTATCCGACTGCAAGAAACATGTGGAAATTGATGCCGCTTTCTTTCTTACGCTGAGCGGCGCAGCCAACTACCCCAAAACTTGCAGGAATATCGCGAATTGCTCTCGAAACCAAAGTGCGGCACAGTGAATACGGACGGTTCCGGCTTTTACCTACACAACGAAAGTCCCAGCTATCGTTAGAGCTGCCACATCTCCATGGCGTCACGGGTGACTCTCGATTTGTGCAACATTTCTCTCTCAATAGCTCTCACATTACACGCAAGAGCGAACATTTATTAGAATGAATCCTCGGGGTGAGCACGCACGTGCGGCGCCACGCTGGCCACGCAAAGAGAGTCTACTTATGAGAGACGAACTGTCTCCACGCATATGTGACACCATTCAATACGCGATAGTCGACAGCGCCGGGGGCAAAAGAAGCAGGGGACGAAAGGCTATCGTAGAAGAAGATGAGAACAGGCGAAGGGAGCGAAACACAACGTCACCCGAATTAAAACGACAATAAATCGGACAAATGCGCGCTGTATAATATACAGCTGTTGCTCACACGCCATGTGAAAAATGTTTCTTTACAAAAAGGAAGGGTGCGCTCAGCATGGGCTTAAAGTACAACATTAAGAGCAAGGGAGGTCAGGGATGGGAAACGCGCGATGTTCACGCGTGTGTATGACCCCGCGTAGTAAACTCGAAATGTTGCTGAGTGTTCAGGAATCGCCGCGTTAGCCGGCTACGCCTGGGGCATGAACGCCAGAACGGAGGAAGTATCGGCACCCAATTGCGCTGCAACGAGGGCGGGCACGTAATGCGCAGCGCAGCTGGATAAACTAACAATGCTGCCCAAATGTCAACAACGCCGAGAGATCGGAGGCCCTGGTCTCCGCTCTCCTCCGCTCTCATCGTTCGGGCTGGGCTGCTTCTCGTGGAACGGCGGCACACTCATTGAGTGAACGGGGCGCGCGCGCACCGTTCGGCCTTGGCACCCTAGCCCGGTAACGGTGAACAGAGTGTGTGCAATGCGGCTGCAGCGGCAGCGGGTCAGCGTTCGTCTTCAGAGACGGCAGTTTGCGAAATCCTGGGGTATAACGCGGCCCGCTGCTGTCCGGGGAGGCTGGATGGACGCTAGCACATTACCCCTGTTTGAGATACGCGACGGCATGCCGCACTGCCTAGTGCTTTCTTCGAGCTAGATCTGCAGGCGGTAGAGGAGGAAGAGGCTGCGCGAGATAAATCCGAGCTAGCCCTTTCAGCAGGGAAACACGAAAAAAACCGACGGGGGTGTGACATTTCGAGCTCATATAGCGACAGCGGCTAGCTGGAACTAAAGTCCCTAGATCCGTTATCTAGGAACTTTAGCTGGAACACATGAGGTCGTTGTGGCCCGCAACTTTTGAAAAACATGCGAAATGAACGAAGTCTTTCTCAGCGAGCGTTTCATCGACGCTTTAGAGACACGCTTTCAAACAACTTGTCAACGTTGCAACAGCGTAAAATGCAACGCAGCGCAATTTTAATGGGGCCACTTTCCTTCCAGCGAGACGATCCATTTTTTTTTTTTTCCTGGCATAACGGTCGTTTAGTCAGCGACAAACATGACGCTGTACGATAGAGCAATCCCTCAACTAGCTAACCTAACTTATTGTTTGCTACGTTCTTGTAAACTAAACTGCACTCGAAGCTTGTTATTAAAGTAGGTTAGCCTATAAAGGGATCACCTTCAAATCGCATTAGACTCCAGATCTGCCAACTTTCCGTTTTTGCATCCAAATAACATCCCAAAGAAATATTCTTAAGACGATAATAAACTAAAGGCATCGTCACGTGGAAGAGGAGCTGCGAAGGAGTCCTGACAATTTGCGATTTTTAGTGTTAGTTCTGTCTTTTCATTGCAATATACAACCATTCAATTACCGACCCGTCACGGCAATCGACGAGGACTTTTTTTTTTTTTTTTGTTTGATCTCAGCTGCTAATAAGACATTCTTGCTAAGCCGCATTATACAGGAGCCGCTGCTTCCTCCGCTTGTCAAGCCGGTGACGCTGCAAGGACGAAAAAGAAAACGGAAACAAAGAAACTTATGGCGTTATAATACAGCCCCTGCAGGCCAAGCAGCAAACTGAAACAAAAGCGAAAACTTGCGCTCACATGACGCTCGATACACGTGGCCGGTATGCGCAGCTATGTTTAATTGAGTTCGTGTATGAGTGTCGGAGTTAAATACGAGGACGAAAAGCTGAGGGAACTGGTTCGAATTCGCCATCCTGTAACAACGACGAACAAAGGGCAAATCTATAGCTGTGTACGTTTCGATTACCATGGGTAGTTTCCTTCGCGGTGTTCCCCCCGCACGGTACCATTTTCGTGCTTCACTAATCGAGGTTGATTTGCTTCAAAATCAGAAAATCACCTTGGCGCCTTTTCACAACGAGCGCGTGAAACCTGCGTTGCGCTGTGTATTCTTGGCGGAGAACTCTTTCGCGTAGCGCTATATATGAGGTCATCAGCATATCAGCGAACTGCAATCTCTAACCACTATCGCATTAAGTCAAACTGCCTAATCGTCTGATCATCTGTTTCTCTTAACTATGTAAGTTTCTTTTTGTTTTTTCAATAAGAAAGGGATTCTTTGTTACTTATTCCTGTTGCGAGTGCGTCTGTGCCTTCTGCCGTGTCGCTTTGTTTGGTCGCCTTTTATTTATCTCCATCTACCCCAACTGTGTCCCCTTTCCGTCGCAAAATAGAGCAAACTATATACAACTAGGTTTTGGCTGATGTTTCTGGCACGAGTCTGTTCTACCTGAGCCTTTACGTGTATATGGATCAACGCTTACGAGCGTGACACCGTATATACACCGCACCTGAGAGTGACGCGCCATGCGCCCTTGTTTGAATGGTGCGTTTGTCCGCTGACCAACCAATACACCTTTTTTTTTCTTTCTTTTTTTTTTTTGTACCAGACTGTAAGCCCCGTGCGTGCAACTTGGAAAGTCATCCTATATATTTTATGACCGTACTGAAAAATCAGAGCCCTGCAGAGTGACGACGTCTGGGTTCCTTCTCTGTTTCTCCCTTTTCTTCGTCCTCTCATTCTTTTATGATGGTTTTCTTGCAGATAAAAAGATAATGGTCCACAGAGAGAGAAAAAATTGAGAACGATGTGAGCTTCTCTGCACAAGTTCGCTCACGCATCGGGCAAAGCCCGAGAATATGAGCTGTCATTTGTTCGGTGTTCTGTCTTTCTTTTCTGTTCGTTCCTCACTTTGACCGTCAGTCTCCTACTCTCATAGCCTCGTTTTTTATCCTGTGATCGCCGACCTTTCAGAGTTTGGTGTCCGTGTGGTCTACACCACATAGAAAAAAAAATAGAAATCACTCGCCAAATAAAAGAAAAAAATGTGAAATGGAGCTGCAGAACTCTTGGAGTTCGTTATTCATGAGCCATGTTGGAGAACGGGGCAATCCCTTAGTATTAACGGACGTCGTTTCATCCTAATATTTTTTTGTTTAGCGATGGCATTCTCTTGTCTTTTTTTTTATTTCCGTCATAACACTCAGCATACATACATTGCCCGGCCCTTTGAGTATACCTCGCGATGAGTATGATCTGCGGCCATTTATTTTTTTCCGCTATAGACTCAAGGACTCCGTTCTTTAGTAAATCGGGTGGTGCCGTCGGCGTTCTCGAGAATGCATCTGGCAGGCGGTGGCTAGCAGTTGACATGACCGGGCCATTGATTAATGGGTGCGGGTTTCATGACGTCATGACACCCCGCGACATCGAGTTGGCAGCCAACTCGGGTAGCTGGTTTGAAAAGGGAGGGTGTGATGGAAATCAACCCACGGGAACTCTATCCACCCTTACGCTCCGCAGATGTTAAGTTCGCGGTACTTTGTTGAAACGGGGCTTTATATCTATGCCGTGTGCTCATATACATAACTGGGTATCTTACGACTGTATGATAATGCGAGATAATGGAGGCAGAAATTAAGCGGACTTGTGCGCACACGAAGATCCGGAAAAGTATAACCACCGACGGAAGCCATTTACACCGTCGAGTCATACCATTAAAGGGTGGCCTTAGGTGTCCCTCATAACTCATTCTTTACTTATCAAAGCCTAGCAGCGACAGAGGCTGACGACCACGACAACTAAGCACCGTCTCCCCCCCCCCCCCTCCTTCTTCATGTGGTAGATTTATTGTTCGTGTCAGGATTCCCAACTAGTCTTTTCAATGCTTTGCTATTCACTCTTCCAGTCAGGAATCCTAATTTCTCGAATAAAACCGCTTTTCATGGACTGGGAGCTTGCGAATGGCACAAGGGGCGAGTTGTGGAAGTATTCGGTAGCTTCAGTGAGTTCCTGTTGGATCCATGACGTTTTCCAGAGAAACCAAGTTAGATGCCAGTGGTTTCTTGTGTTACGCGAGTTTTGTTAATGCTGAATGCGCAAGTCGGAAGTTTTGTAAATATTGAGAGTGTCGAGAATCGTTTTCCCCAATTTTATGAGGTTATTCTTCTCATTAATTTCTCAACGGCAATGCTTGCATCACTGGTTGATGACCGAGGGCGTCCAATGTGTTCCTCATATGGGCGGTCGAAGTTCATGCTTTGGAATCGCGGGAACCAATAAAACGTAATGGTCCTAAATTGATCTTCATTGTGAAGGTGCTGTTGAAGCTCGGAAATTCACTGTGTGAGGACTAATACCACAGCGTACATGTTACAACAGGAATCGTGTTTTTTTTTTTCTTTTTCGAAACAGTCACAATCTCATCGCGTGGCTCCACATTTGTTCAAATTTATTGTAATCATGTTTAGCTAGAAAAGCATCGTGAAGCGATTATTCTTTCAAAATGATACACAAACATCACTCTCAGACTTGTAAAAACAAGACTCGTTCCTCAAAATTCACTTCTAAACTCTGTGAAATTTCGAACCTCAACTCGTATGTCATTGCTATCATGACAAGCGCGACCTATATTTATTCGTTTCAAAGCCGAAGGCAAACTAAGTCTCTACACGCATAACAACCATTGACTGTCGGAGAGCTTTTAGATGCACAAATATTTGCTGTTTCTTCTCACCTTGGGCAAGCCACGATCTGCTGAAGTCAACCATGACTGGGTTGTATACCCCAACGTTAATAGAACTTGGTATACCCCGACACGTTCCGAGGGAATGCCCAGCGTGTTCACTTTTACAAAAACCATATTCAACACAAAACAGAGAAGCTTGTCCACGCAGCTAGAACGCAGGTTGTTAATTCCTGGACTAACCCATTAAAGCTACACCCGTCGTTGTCTTTTTGTTTGCGTATCGTGGTGGCAATGCCCTTCTTCCGAAATTTAGTGTCTCAAATTTTCCCCACCAGAAGCGACGTTGCTTTTCCCCTCACCTTACCACGTTCGCAGTTTTTTCCTTTTCTTCGCTTTCTTTTCTTTATTTTGCTTTATTGTTATTCCTACAGCGAATTCTTCTGACCCAGCATGCAAGCACCTCACGCCGACAGGGGTTCCACTTACCTATAGAAAGCTTTTTCTTTTTTTATTCCTGTCTTCTCAGTGTCGCCTCGTAGAATAAAAAATATATAATTATTTAAACACACTTGTGCCGCTTTTAGAACCTCCGTTTGTCTGAGAAACTCGGTAGTGAATGCGTTTATTTTGACGACACGCGGAAATTCAAATTTGCAGACCTGCCCTCCACATCGCGAAGACATCGCGAACACCCATTACACGCACGCCTAGACCGACGTCGCCGTCTTTTCAAAAGCGGCGCTCCTCAACCGCCTTGCCTGCCTTTCCCTCAGAGCCCGGAGTGGCGAAGCGTGGAGAAAGCGAGCGAGCACGGCGGGGGCGAGAACGCAGTGGAGAGAAGGAGCATCATCTGATCTGCTCACGCCACAGACATCACGCCACACTTTACCGCCAGCCGATGTTCGCAGTGGCTTCTTGCCTGAGGCTAGATTTGAAAAGTACGCTATGTTCGGTCGCTAAAACTGATCCGGGTACCTTCGGAAGGCTAGAGTCACTTAGACGCCCATAGCGGGCGGCATTTATTGTGTTCTGACCGCCGAACACGAGCAGACGATCGACGTCGTCTGCTCTACGTCGCTTGCTGCTCTCTGTGTGCTCACCCGCCAGGAGACGGCGAGGGGGGGCCACGTTGCTTCCGGCGCAGCGCAGCCAATCCACGGGGAGAATTGTGACATCACGTGACAGCCGGCTTCCTTCAGCCGGCGCCGCCGGCGCTGCCGGTCTCTGCGAACGCGTGATTTTTATCCGCTCTCTCTGAATTCCCGACAGCAGCGACGCACGTCTCCTCTTATAACTGCAGTGGCAGCACGTTGGCAGCCGTCACATTGGATACTCTGCGCGGCTGGATTAACCACAGGCGAGTGCTCTCCTCTTGGTGCTTAAGTGAAACGAGCGTGTCGGCGCGGCTGGTAGCTTGAGCGGACGTGGCGGCCAGACCTACGAGTTTCAATGCATGTGCTGGTGTGGTCGTGGCCACTTAGCCCGCATCTCGGCAATTTCTCTTTTCCCGGTGTTGGACTTAGCTCATTTTCGGCGGATCTGGCCTGCACTTCTGTGCTGGACAGTCACACGCTAAAATTTTATTTTCTTTTATCAGCCTGCGTCCTACAGTTAGGCTGATGCAATTTACTCTTCCGAATTGGTTTCCATCTGCAAAGGACGCTTGAGCTTTTGTCCTTTTTTTTTTATTTTTTCAAGTTTTGAAAACTGACTTAAGCCACCTTTTCGCGCGTTTGACAATCTCAATTGTTTCTCCCAGATATCCCCTTTCGAACACCGATGATGAAGTTTACTATGTGATATTTTAGCACCACCTCGAGCCTGACCGGCATTTTTCCAGTGGTCAGAATGTGGGCTTTCCCGCAAGTCCATTAGAGCATGAACGGAAGCTGCATACTGGCTATCCAGTATTCTTTCGCGGCGTCTTAGCAGCCGTCTTGTCGGGAGCGAGTTTGTCTCGTTTATATGACTTTAGCATGCCCTGCTTCGATATTCCGGGGCATTTGGGCGAGTAAGCTCCGAGCGCCGTTTCATGACGCAAGTAGTTGCAGAGCGAAAAGTTCGATTAACGCACCCGTCGCCGCGGCTATGGTCTGTAGGCAGGGGTTGCTTAGTGTTCCCCATCCCTGCGCTTGTTCGGAGAGAAATAATGAATTCGCCTTAACGCATGCAGAAACAAACCATGTCGACCGTGACGGAGACTGTGACGGAGGAGCGGACCGCCCCCAAGCCGTACAAGATGGAGATAGTTTGGCGCAATGTGATCCTCATGGGAAGCCTGCACCTCGTCTCCCTCTACGGCTTCTACCTGATATTTTTCGCCGTGCAGTGGAAGACCGTGCTCGCCGGTAAGAAATGAGCGCACATTTTTCGTTCATTCGCCACTCGCGCGTGCTGCAGCGCATCGCTGGCTGCGCAGCATCACGGGCCAGTCCGGTCGCCTTTGTCTCCGTTGCTTTCTATTCGCGGGGGATTTCTGGGCCTTCGGGCCAGTCAGTGCCTGTGCAGCGCAGTGTACTAGAACTGGTCCAGCGCTTTCTTCTTTGTGCGTTTGTGCCTCTGTACAGAAATATTAGCCGTCACGTACGCTGCTCGAAACACAATGGGGATGGACGAGGGTGACGCGCGTGTCGGCTTCAACGTCCGCGTGTCTTCTTCTCTAACATCCATTGTCCTTCTCGCTGCTTAACTTGCGGTGTCGTGTTGAATATCCCACGTACGTGTTCGGCGGCAGGGAGTGCGTAAAAAAACGAAAGAGCCTGTCTAACATTGCAGTGGTGTAGTATAACCGCGAAGAAGTTCCACGAAATTTGGCTAATATTACCGATGCATTTGATACTGTGGGTAATAGGATGGATCGACTTTATGTGATACGTTCCAAAGCATGACCGCAATGCATTACGCCCCCATGTAACTTGCTGATTAGTTTTTGTTTCTTTTTTTCATTCTGTCTATAATTCATCTCTCTTTTCTGTTTTTGTGCAAACACACCCGTGTAGTGAAATTTTGTTGTGCGTTCAGGAGCCTCGCGTGAAGAAAAAAAAATTGTAAAGAATTGCCCTCTTCCCGGACGAGCCTCGAACTCCATGTCGTAGTTTTCGCTCATAATATTTCTCCAATCAGTATATTCGTCTAAACTTAGGGATGACATGCAGCGGCGACCATGTGGAGCGCAAATTTGAGGAGGCGCTGTCTTTGAAAACGTCCCCCACTGTAGCAGCGGCAGCCGCAAAATTGTGCCGCCATAGTTATGTGCTGTATGGCCATGACCATGTGTAATCATTGGCACGCGCAATCAACCAATGCGGCACGCTGTGACACATGTTACGCCCCCTAAGAGAGTTTACCTGCTTACTTAAGGGTCCGCTGAAAGTCAGTCCTCAATAGTCTTTGCGATCCAGCATTAGTGCAAATATGAAATGCCACCGCATAGACACGAGTAGGACGCCCTAGCGTGAATGCATACACGTTTTTTTTTTTTTTTTTCATCTCATCTTTGTACTAGAGCGTGAGGGTTGTTTAAAGTTTCGCGATGACAAGGCGATGACGATGAAAAGGCGACCGACTAACCGTCATCTCTTGGGTCCGGCCATGTATTCCTGATCAAGGCACCTCCTCACTGTTCATGCAGTCTCGATTTCTTCTCTCAAACCAGTGCGTTTGTTTCTGTCTGTACCTCTCCGCGAACTACTATGAGTCACTGGGCACATGTATTTGTTGTAACATCGTAGCTAGCAGAATAGCGAGCCGGCGCGCGATAGCCTGTACAGGATAAAGATTGCGCGCGTACTTACTACGTGCTATTTATGGCGCTCATCGAGGCTGTTCATCGCGGATGTGAAGTGGTTGCTCGATGCTCTTTCGTGAGCCCGCCTCACCTCTAACGATCCGTCCAAGCTATGCGTGAGGCGCTCCAAAGCCGTTGGATAGAACTATAACGAAATCTAGTATCTATAATAGAATAGTGCGTGCGATGTTTCGCGCACGCCGCTCACTTAGGTGGGCATGCATTTACTGACTACCCTGCAGTCGCGGGTGAATCGCAATTGCCGGAAGCTACACTTGGGGATTGCCAATCCTTGTCACTTTCGGTCAGTTCCTGGTCCCGCTATTATTTTCTTTCAACTTTTTCAGCTCGACTTCACTGTGGCCGTTTTTTTTAAATCTAAATCGACCCAGATCTCTGTTTAAACGAGGGCGGCGTCATCGCCATCTGCCGGCAACGGGAAGCTTTACCGCCTTCCGCGGACTCGCAGTGCCCACATTACCGGCAGAAGGGGTTGTCGCCTTTTCTCGTCCGCGCCGCCTGGTGGCCGTGTCCTTCGCAGCGAACGAAAAGTGTCGTGGTAGTGGCCACATATTCGTTAGCGCACTACGACACCTTTAAAAGAAGAAAAAAAAAGAAATCTTTACACGTTTATCGCGCCTCGAAAGCGCTTAAGATTCCTGTGAGATGCAGAATGAAGGGTTGAAAAATCTCGCCTGACGAAATTTGGTAGCGTATCGTTTCGATGCAGCTCTCTACCGGCTCTCTTCTTTTTCTTTTTTTTTTTTCGTTTTATATAAAATGCAAAAAATGGGCTGAAGAGAGAACAACAGTGCATGAGAGGTGGGACGGCCATCTTTTCGCGTAGCTGATCACTGTTTTCATCGTTTTATATTTTTTTCCTCGCTCCGTCATTCCCCTCCCTGAACGCTGGAGACCTTGACTGATATACTTCCAGACCTTGTTTGGATTACATCTTCGTTGCCTATGGCCATTCTTATCTGACCTAGAACAGTGCCAGCGTAGAATTATGTCAGATGTCGGATATAAGTCATTGAGCCCCGTACCGCTGCGGCCTCGGAAAGGTTGTAAGGAACGGCTTATGATACATTTATGCGGATAGTACGTTATCTTGCACTATTCTGATTTTTGTCTCCGGATAAGGCAGGCACTGTCGGACTGACTGCCAAAAGTGCGCGCGCGATTCGGCGATACGCCGCGCCTTGTCTCAAGCTGATGTATGCGCAGAATTGAGTTATCGGATGTGCTAAAAACAACCACCTTGTGCGGTGATCGTTTCGGTTGCGCACCTGCGCGCGCAGGCTCTTGAATCAAGGAGGAGGGTCGCGCTTGTAGCTGTGAAATAGAAGAGAGCGAAGGTTGAAGGGTGGAGCCTTCAGGTGGGGGAGGGAGTCGATACCTAAGCCACCTCTCCTACCTACCGAGTAAGCAGGAGCAAGGCCATCTGTCTCCTCGCGACCCTGAAATGCTTTAATAAGTAGCCTCTGACAGCATGTGTTTAGTCAATGCAAGATATGAAGCCCCGTTTGGGTATATCCCGCCGGTGTGGCGCAGTGGTTACGGCGCTCGGCTACTGTTCGCAAGGATGCGGGATCGAATCCCGACCTCGGCGGCCGCTTTTCGACGGAGGCGAAACGCAAGGCGCCCGTGTGCTGTGCGATATCAGTGCACGTTAAAGAACCCCAGATGTTCGAAATTTCCGGAGTCCTCCACTACGGCGTCTCTGATAGCCTGAGTCGCTTTGGGACGTTAAACCCCACAAACCAAACAAAACCCATTTAGGTATGTTACTACATGAGGAGCGGTATTGTAGGGCTTTAGCGGATTTTTTTCCACGGTGTTGTTGAACTTAGAAGCACTGATTGGGAGGTACGACTTAGGCAAGCAGTTCATGTCATTCTACTGCTGCTTGAACAAAGAAATAATGGAGGCGCGCAAGATTAAGTACGTGACAGAGATACAGGCTTCGTGAGCTTTATGCGGTGAGAAGGCAAGGCAGAAGCAGTTTAATTCTAAAAAAAAAAAAAAAAAACGCTCTCTGGAAATGTTCAGTCTCATCTCGAAGCCTGGTAGCTTTAGATTCCACGGTATTGACGCTGGAACAATAGCAGCATTCTCAATCGACAAATCTAACTGCACGATTTCACGCTGCCTCTGGCGTCCTGTCTATCATGAGAGGAGTCCCCTGTGATGTACTTACTATCATCGGGCGCACTGGTGTTATTCGGGCCACGAAGCTAGCGGAAAGACAACTGTTTCGTAATGCCGTGCTTTGGGACACCACACACTCCTCGTGGCAGTCTGTCCAGCGTTCCTGCAGTGCCCCACAGCATGCAAGGTAGCCGGGGCCGCTTTTGTGCCAAAGGAGCTTGGTAGGTCGTCTTGTAGAGAACGGAACTGTTCATTGCGGAATATGGGGCATGCTGACCGCTCTGTTTTCCTCGATGAATTAATCTCTACGATACCATCGGCTGCAGTACGGGGAAATTAGCTGTCGCGCAATATCTCGCGATTTAGCAAGTCAAGCGGGTAGAATTCTGAGGCAACGGCATGTGGGTCGCCGGGTTCTTTGCGACGACAAAGGCGGACTCACAATCCTGACGTGCGCTTAAAAGTGCGGGCGGCCGTCGGCTCTGTGCGGGACCTTGAAGTTCACATTCTGTAGGCGCGCGAGGGGGTTGTATAATACTGTGCACCTAAAGCATAAGCGCATTGCTGCGCTAGCGTAGTATTCAGTTAGGCTTAGGAGTCGTTTTTTTTTTTTTTCTTTCAAGTTTCAATGGCGAGGTTTAACGTCGTATAGCTGGGCACGGGATATGAGGGACGCCGTAGTGGAAGGCGCGGTTTAATTTAGACCACTTCGGGTAATTTCTCGGGCGCTGACATCACATGGCGCAAATGCAAGTTTGCATTCCGCCACCATCGAAATACTGCTCACGTGGCCGGAATCGAACCCGTGACCAGAGAACAGCCGCCGATCGGTCGCCAAAGCCACTGAGTCACCGCGGTGGGCTCCAGTTTTTCCTTACTTAGAATCGTTCTGTTTGTGCACGCATGAGAACATTAGTGCCTGCTTTTTTTTTTTTTTTTTTCAAAAGTGGTAAAGGTACACTCCCGGTGCTGCATTGGCTTCACAATGAGGATGCTGATATTTACGTTCAGTGAGATACGTATTGTCGCTAATATCTCTTTGCTAATGCTGAATGTTGTAAATGCCAGGTGACGACGTATTTGGACTGTTTTTGTTTTTGATTTTTTTTTTTTTTTTGTTTTGTTTTTTGCGAAGAAACCCTGCGCATCGTAAAGTTGACGGTTGCTTTACTTCCGCTTTTTCGTGGTCACCGGGGAGGCGGCTAGCGCTCGTTATTCCTATTAACACAAAGATGAAACGTAAGAAATCACTGGCACTGGCGGGACCACTTTCGTACCTCAGAGTGTGTCTAATGCGATTCATTCCAAAGAAAAGTGTTCTTTTCGCGACCGGTGCGGAAGTATTTGATAAGTGCCTGACGTCAAATATACGCGAATAGGAAGGAATCCTGCCCCCATTTTCTCATTATTTTGTTCTCGTTTTTCTCACTTCCGGTTCCGCTTCTCCAGCCTACCGGCGTGGAATAAAATAGTACCCTGGGGAATTATTGGCTCACAGAGCGTATTCTAGTGCTGTTCAGAAGCGCGACTCCTCGAGATTTGACTGCTCTACGGTAATTTGACAACGAAAATCATTGGCATTCTGGCGATATGATCTTCAGCTGAAGGGCCTTTTGTTTTGCTAGGAGAATGCTGCAGGCCGCGGAAAATTACGCATGTCTCACTGTAGTGTAATTTTGTTTTACCGTCGTGCGTTTTACCGGCATTTAGAACACTGGGTGAATGGACGTCTTACGCGGACCAAAGCCTTGACATATGCTCTTCGCTTCGTCTAAAGCTGTGAAACCTTCACAGCCTGCGGTTGGGTTATGCTTTGATGTTGACATCCGCAGGGATGTGGTCATCTTGGAGCCTTAAGTCATATGGCTTGGTGTCGCAAGATGGCGCGATGCGCTTTCAACGCAGTAACACTGACCTTCAAGCACTTAACGGTTTTATTTTCTTTTTCTCCGGCGAGAGGAAGCAAAGCGTTTCGATCGATAAAGAGCGGCCAGACGCAGGGTTCACCCTGTGTCCGGAAGGCATGGCGAAAGACGAAGCAAGCTCGACTAAGAGTGTCTGCTACGAGAATCGAAATGCACTATTAAATTCCGGGAGCCTTCTCTCAGAAAGCCATCCGTTAATCTCGTACCGTCACAGGCTGACGGTATGAATTGTTGGAGCCCATTCGTTTTTTTTTTTTTTTTTTTTTTTTTTTTTTTTTTTTTTTTTTTTTTT
>JAJIZL010028744.1:10165-24916 GCA_023969395.1 Amblyomma maculatum
CCTTATTACAAATCTACTCCACCTTGGGGGATTCCCCTAAATATTTGCCCAACATCATGTATGCTCTATTCGTTTAATAAAAGCGTGTCTGCACAAATGCAGAGTTTTTAACAAGGGCGACACCCGCGGGCGCTCCCGGTGACAAATTGACCTCCACCGTGTCCGGCTAAGTCGTCAATAGGCCTATAGGCAGAGGAAGTTTCGCATCAAAGTGGCAACGTATGCTGCTTCGAAAAGGACCAACGCTGTAATAAAGGTTCGAATTTCGTTACCGCTATACTGGGAAGGCCATTGATAAAAAAAGAAGAGCCCGATTAGCGTACCCTCCGGAGTGGTGCAGTCGTAAGACGCTCGACTACTGTCCGGAGTGCCCGGGTTCGAACCCGACCTCGGCGGCTGTGTCTCGATGGAGGTGAAACGAAAAGGTGTCCGTGTGCTGTGCGATGTCAGCGCACGTTACAGATCCCCAGGTGGTCTAAATTACTCCGCAGCCCTCCACTACGGCTCCTCTCTCTCTTTCCCCTTTCACTCCCACCTTCCTCCCTTTCCTTACGGCGCGGTTCAGGTGTCCGCAGAAACAAGTGTCACAGATAACCAACCAACCGACCGACCGACCAACCGACCAACCAACCGATTAGCGTGATGCCTTCAAGTGTGGAGCCAGCAGACGCTTGACAATCGCACCGGGCTGCGGAAGCTATAGATGGCAATGTGAAAAACCTCGCGCGTGTCGCAGTTATCACTCGTAACAGCAATCCATAGTTGGCTAGCCATCTTCATAATTTACACATGATTGGCAGCCCTGTATGCTGAAGCTCGGCATTGTACACCCGTAATCCAGATCCTAGGCTTTTCTGGTGTATCGAGTGCCGAAGCGGGATCCAGTGTGACCGGTGTCCCTGCATGGGACTATGGAGAGTTGACGCCTAGACTTCAGTTTGCTTTCGACTTTCAGTATAGGTGGGGGCTCTGTGGCGCATTCATTATTTGCGTCAAAAGCGCGGCCGACGTACGGCCACTGGAAGAAGAAAGTAAAGAAGGCGGCTGGCGGTGACAAGTGAAGCCACGGCTGGCTGTTCTGTTGCGGCTATAGATCGTGTCAGCGGTATTATCCTTCGCTCCTGAGGTCTTCGGCTTACAGTACGAAGTCTTCGTGGTATATAGAAAAAAAAGGCTTTTCCTCGGAAATGCGTTGCGTACCTACCAGTCATGTCGAGCTGTACCTCGAACCTCAGTAACCACAATCATTTTTGGATTTATATAAATACGTATGTTTTAGACAATTCTTTGTTACGGTTTTCAATTCTGGGGTTCTCGTGAATAGGCTCGTGAATAGGACGAATGTCTATGTAGACGACCACAGCAGGCGGGCTTTACACTCAATGTGCAAATGATATACATATTGTAGATAAACAAAGATTGTTCAGAAGTATTCAGAGGCATTGTACAATGCTGTGGTTAGGGGGCTGTTGCCGTGAACAAAACAGGAAAAAATGGGACAAGCGTACAGTATATCCGTAAGCATTCCTAGGTCTCCTTCCGTTCTAACGGTGTAAAGGGTGCTATATCACACCCAGCGCGGCAGGAAATTTGTTGTGACAACAGAAAGTTCTGTAGTTACATCAGAAAAGTGCTACAGAACTAGAGAAACGTACTATAGAACTAGAGAAAATTTTGACGTTTACGACAGAACCACATAATATTTTGTCGTATTTTTGACATGGTTCTGTAGCTTTTTCGACTGGGGAAGGCCATTAGGTATGATGCGGGTGTAATAATAATGGTTTCGTCATATGTGATACGAAGAACGTCTATTCTTTACATATATTTTGCGGAGCATCAAGACTATCGCGCATGAAATAATTGACACATGCACGCGTGATCGAAGATACGTTAAAAATCACGATGTTGTAGCCCTTAATGCCCACAGTGAAGAAGTGTTGTGTTGCAACTCGTGATAGCGAATACATATATATAAAAATGATTTCTAAGCAACTCACATTTTTTTTTATCTGGTTGTGAGATTAACTGCCGCACTCCAGGGTAACGCAGACTGTAAAGAAGTTTAGCATTGCAAATCACAATAACGAATAGGGCTTCATTATTATCTATTGGCTATTCGTGCATGCTTTCTTGGATTGTTTTAAGGTTTGTGACGAGGACGGCTGACAAAGACTTCGAGTACAAAGGAATGATGTTCAAGGCGGGGACATGCTTCATGGTGCCGCTCTACCAAATACAGAGGGACGCGCGTTTCTGGCCTGAGCCCCTAGAATTCAATCCAGAGAGGTGAGAGTCTGAATTATCATAATGTAATAGTTGATCTACTCAAACTTGGATTTCGCGTTGACAAAACGGCTTTCAATTTGACTGTCCTTGTGATGCCGAACCATTGTCCTGGAAGTGCTTGAAAACCATAAGCGCCGGGCAATTCTTTGCCCCATGAAGTCTCTATTGTAACTCTGTAAGAGTTAAAAAATAACAAAATCTCTTTTCCAAGTGAAGGGAAGGGATTGGATTGCAAGGGAATGAAAGCGTAGTACGGGAAGGCAGAAAGTTAGGTGGGCGGATCAGATTAAGAAGTTCGTAGGGTCAAGTGGATGCAGCTAGCACAGGACAGGGGTAATTGAAGGAGTAAGGATGAGACCTTCGCCCTGCAGTGTAGGTATAATCTGGACGATGATGATGATGAAAACCTTTATTATTGAGATTTGTAAATGTTAAGCTTTGCGCAACATCTTACGCCGATATTTAGCGTAGAGTGAATGCACCACTTGCATTATGATCATCGTTATAATCTGACCAGACGATGGATTCAAATGCCTGAATAATATACACCTGATGTCTCGCAAAAAGTCACGCAATGTCTTTCGATATGCAGACAAGATCTTTTTGATAACTACTAAATGGTAACTGCCACGCTTGTAATTATTTATCTGCTTTTTCAAATGCTATAGATTTTCCCCAGATAACGAGGACAAGCTCAACAAGAGGGCCTTCGTAGCATTTGGCATTGGACCACGCAATTGCGTTGGCATGAAAATCGCCGTGCTCAATATGAAATACACGATGGCGAAACTGGTGCAGAAGTACTGCTTTCAACTCGGGGTGTCACAAATGGTGAGAGGCAGACTTTCTCTTCCGCAGCTCGGAAACTGGCATTCAATGCCTCGCTTTGCAGGAAATGCTATAACAAAATAGAGTGATCCTTTCATATTTTGTACGAAATTCTTACTAATTTATTTGAACATATTGATAATACTAGACATAATTACAGGAGTAGCTTTATTATTCGGAAGAATACAAGTTTAGTGAAATGTTAGGGTGATCCACTTCTAGCTATAACACGGTCTATGCCTTCAAAGCAGCTTTGCGTTAGATGCAGGCGCTTATCGAAGCTAAGCGATATATGCACAGTGGGACGCGGAGGTGATGCTTCACATGGCCTGCCACCTTGCTTTATGGAATGGTCAGGAAGGACGCAATGATGCTTTGAAAACAGTCACCGTGTTATAACTAGAAGTAGATTCCCCTGTACTTTTATAAGGATACAAGTTTACAATATTGTATACAACCGGACAATTTTCAAAACCTTTTGATTGGTGCGTGCATAAAGAAAAAGAACACAGTATCCTAATAATGTTAAAACTTTTGTTCAAGTACTGACACAGTGTCTGCGCACTATGTAAATATTTGTATTGTCAGCCAAAAAACAACAACAAAGAAACACAACCAAAAAACAACACTCAAACATTAAAAAACACTTTTAAGAAACTCCTAAACTTTTACCTAATGAGAGCCCCGGTTTCTCCGCGATGTTTAGAAACTCTCCCACATATGCTGCGGGATTATAGCCTTATTAAAAAATTCCTATTCACTTTCGGCCCACGGACAAAAAATTAAAGTGGTTTAAGGTAGGTGCTCAAGAGTACTGCTTGAGCGTAAATTTGGGCTTTTGTCGTGTTTCCGTGGAACGGCTAAAAATAATATAAGTGTGAGAATCTTCGCTTTGCACGTTGTGAAATAATGAATATGCAAATAATGAAAATTTACATAGAAATATCGCCTATTTCGTTTTTATTTTTATTTGATTGCATAGCCTTTCGGCCAGGAAATCCAGTCAGCCAGCACCTTCTAATACATGCCTAAAAGAATAAGAGATATTATTTTTTTCTGTCCAGACATGTTACGAATATCAACAGTTGTGCATGCGACGCTAAATCTTCATATTGTACATTTCAACATGTGAATCCTTAACGTGCGAGAGCAAGGTACGCCAGGAGTCCTGAGCACTATTTTATGTGCGTATTAGGTACATGCAACAGAATTTAGTTTTGTGAAGATGCACTCAGAGTGCAATTACACGCCGTTATAGCGGGCAGTTAAATGACCACATGTGAAATGCAAATACTCACAATCCAGTTAATTTATTTCTGTTATATTAATCGAATCCTGGCCACGGTGACCGTTTTTTGATGGAGGCGAAAATCAAAGTGTTCGTGTGCTGTGCGATGCCTCTGTCCCCTAAAGGCATCCATGGGTAGTCGAAATTTCCGGCGTCCTCCACTGTGCATCTCTCATAGCCTGAGCATGTTTTGGAACGTTAAACCCTACAAAACAAATTACGCCCATTGAAATTGCTCTTTGAAAATAAACACACCATCATGTCATTTTACACTCCAACACGTGCATAAGTACGCACTAGTAATGAATAAAACAAACACTTCTTATATCTTTTTTTACCTTACACGTAAAAAATTGAGTTTATCTATACCTATATGAGCCCCTTAAAGGCGTCCCCATCTAGATTATATGTAAGCTGCTTCGTATGAAAGACTTCTCTATAAATTTTTATGCTTTTGTTCATTGTGTATGCTGTGGACTCGGGTATATTAATAGTCCACAGTGCTTTAATAGATAAAGTAGTAAGTGTCAGGAGGTTTAATATAAGCTCGCAAAGCAGCTGCTCCTTCTTGTGTGTGTAGCCCTTCCAATTCATCACCCACTTAGTTCTTGCATACATGCGACACACATTAGATTGGTAATGGGGCTCAATGTGCCTAATCTGGGCTTATAACTGAAGAAATTTTATCCTATACAACCACCAGCACATATTGATAAATTATGTTTGATTTGTTAATTTCACCAAATGTTCTTATTCAGAGCGTTAGACAAGTGTGTGAGAAAAAAGGAGGCATGGATCATAGTATCAGAAACTTTTCAATTTATGAATAATTCTCCCAGATTAACATTCATGTGCTGAAAATATATGCAACCAAGGCAGAAAGCAAGGCTAGTTGGTGTGTCATCAGAAATCAGGGCAAATGGCCGCCCTATCATGTCCGCCGATAAAGGCTGCAAAAGGCTGAGGCATACAGCCATACCATACGTTCACCAGCTATCGCACCGGCTGAGAAAAATTGGAGAGAAGTGCGGTGTGAACGTTTTGCTCACTGTCCCCGAAAAGTTGATGCGTGTGCAAAGCCATCAGTGCGAAGAAGCCTGTATGCATCATAAACCACGAATGCAAGTTGGTAACTTGCACTGCTGGCACCATGTGTCGCAGATCCCTCTCCTGCCGTCGTAGATGCTACGTGGGGCAGTCTGGACGCTGCCTAAACGAACGGCTAAGAGAGCACCGTATGGTGGTGGATTCACTGGCGATTAGGGTGGGGAGGGAGGGGGCTGGCGGCTATTTGGCCAACCATTGCGTGCTCGCGTTTGATGCCACGTGTGTGCTTGGTAGGGGAGGCACAAGGTTAGGGTGTGTGATATGTGAGGCCTATTAGATTAGAAGGGAAGGTGATAACTGTGTCAGCATGGCTACACTTGACTGGTCCAGAGAGAGAGAGAGAAGAAACCTTTATTCAGCCGGATAGTTATATAGGGCCGAGTTACATTGCCCTATAAGATGGCCAGCAGGTCAAGCCTGTTGGCGACCTCATAGGCGCGCTTGAGGATCCGGACTTGTATGCGAGAAAAGAAGAAATATATCTCAGGAATGGTGTGCCCCATTTTGATTAATTTTGCTTGTATTTTTATAACTCAGTGTGCGCATGCGCCACCGAAGTGCATTTATTTACTTCTCTCTCGTAGTTAAACCTCAGTTGATATTTAGTGCTCGTTCTGCCTCCTTCTATGTCTGTGTCCTAGTTATTTACGCTAGCCTTTTTAATTAAAAAAATATATGACTGACACAATTATACAAGTTTGTATCTGCAGTCTCAATTTGAGGGCAACATCTCCGGTGGTATATATTTTTTTTTAGCTATTGATGACACTACATTCCTCGGTGTCCTCTGCTTCGAGAGAAGAAATCGTTTTTCAAAGTTATTTGTAGAACAGTTTTTAAAACAGGAAACGCAGCAAATTGAAACCGAAACATATCACGGACAGAACGGCCAGACACCATGTCCTGGCTGGACAATCGTGGACGTTGTATACAGTACAAGAAAAGTTCTCACTCATACGCGCGTTGACTGCCCCAAATGGTGACTGGAATTCGGATGAAATCCATACAATGGCTAAGATAAGGCATAATTGAGGCCTCAACATATGTTGCTTACATTGGGAGCGCGCAGTAACGTGCGTGAATATATGCGAGATTGCCAACGGAAACGTAAACATCGACTAACTGAGGCCACGAAAGCGGCACTTTTTAAAATGGAGCAGCGCACGAATGATGTAAAGCACGGCTCCTAAGTTTGGTAGAATCCATAAGGACGGAAAAGAAAGCCTACAGTTGACGTTTTGTGAGAATACGCGAAAGCCGAAGGGCTCACTTGCGTTGCCTTTAAATTATCGGCTGCGTGCTCTCAAGAGATTAGAGGAACAAGGAGCATTGCGAAATTGAGAGGGAAAAAAGTACTTTTAAAGTTTTTTTTAACGCCGCTCGACTGTGGCGGTCATTTTGTAGTAGTAGTTAAGTAAAGCCTATGAGACTAATGTGTGCATTTTACGTTTTTTTTTTTTTCAGGGAGAAATGAGTTTGGACTCTCATGCAATGGTGTCTATGCCCAGCCGAGGACCATGGATCACTCTTCGTCACGCCCAGCCCTGATTGGGAAATGCAGTTCTAGGATCTAAAATTAGTGCATGTCAATTTAGGGGAACCAGACGGGAGCGGGAGCGTAGTACTGTTCTATTCTATGGGGCATTTTTTTGTTGCCGCCTAAAAACCATATAAGTACCGCATCTCCTTTCCCTCAGCTGTTCTGGGTTTTTAAGGTACATTGCACCTAATGTACAAAGACATGAATATATCCATGTGCTTGCACATATCCATAGGAGTACAAATTAAATAATCAATTGCTGTATGCGTCACGGAAGAAGCCGTTTAGTTTACAAGAAAGTCAGCAATCTTCCTTGAGGTGAGAAAATTTGGCAGTTTCATCTCCGTAACAGCCGGAATGATGTAAAAAGTTGGGGATGGCGAAAACCCTGACAAGGCAGAGGACTCACATTAAAAGATTGGAATTTGCCGTTCTGCACAGGGGTTTTGCATAAATATGGCATAAGACGGTTCAAGCAATTTTCTCGTGGACACTATTTTTTTTTGCATTGTATCGTTTATATGTTGTTGTATTGTATTATTTATACACAATATGCAACATACAAAAAGCACTGTGTTGTATACAAAACAATATTGCGCTTATTCAGCTGCATATTTTCAACGTACAGAAGTTGACTGAATTAGCCTAATATATCTTTCAATTATAATTTAAACATTTGTTTGAATACACGTTTCCCGAAGACCACTAAGAACGCCCGACTAACACATATAGCCTGCGCCGACCAATCTCTTTCCAGTGCCGAACTTCGTTCTTTTTCAGACCAACTTGCCGATTCACGGAGGCTATATTCCTGCTGATTATTGAAGAGTCAGTAGAAAACATCCGCGCATAATTTCAACAAGAGGCTGAGAGAGGCCTAAATTAGACAGAAACAATTTGGGATTACTGCTCGCCGCAAAAAAATGAAAAGCAGTTGCAAAAAATGAAAGAGCCATTGAAGATTCCGACCAGTGGAAGGGCTGATGTAATTGACTTCGCTCTATCTTAGAATATCTCAAATACAAGAGCACCATAGTAACAAAGCAAAGCTGCGCAATTTGCACACCTAAGCATCGAATGCAAAAGATTATAGCAATAAAAAGGCCTATACTGATAAATATGTACACTTAACTTACGCGCCTATTGTCAATTCCACAATAGTTCACACCAATTTTACTATTCTTAAGGCGAAATGAAAAGGAGGTCCTACTAAGAAAAATATACATGCAGTTAAAATAAGAATACGCATCCCCTCGTACCTAATCTGAACCGCACGAACAACATCAAATTGGAAGCCTATGGATTTAAAATATCTTGGAGAAGTATAGTTAATTACTTTTCAAGCCCAATGAACGCAATATATTATGATTCCTGACTTGAAATTGCACAACTCTTATTCATATACAATGGCCTCTACTGCTAATGCCATTCACCACCACCACCACCACCACCACCACCACCACCACCACCACCACCACCGCCATCACCATGCGTACTATACCTTCTGTAGGCTGAAAAAATGTCGAAAAATCGCACCAAGACACAACAAAACAAAAATTGTTTAAGTACTGGAAAGTCGGTGACGACCAAGGCGGCGATTTTGTGTCGATCCCTTTTCCTAAAGCAGACGCAGCTGGCAGCGCGGGATCTCACGCTCACCTTGTGAAAATATGGCCAGGTGGCAAACTCCCGCTTAAAATCCTTGGACCCTGACCTGAAGCTCTGGCATCTATCCAACCTATCCCGACGTGAAGCAACTTTGCTGCGCCGCCTGTGAGTTGGCGTAGCCTTCACCAACTAATATTTATTTGTGATAAATATGGCTATTAGCCCTTAATGTGCAACCTGAAGATACGGCGAGAATATAGCACACATTCTTTGTGAGTGCCCCCCATACAGTGCCGAAAGACTCTCTCTGCCGTGCGCTGATAGAAATGAAGATTCTAGGCCACTGGCGGCGGCGATTGTTGGCGGTGAAGGCCTCCCAGGAACTGCTCCGCTTCTTGACAACCACGGGCCTGGATATTAGGCTGTGATTATTGCCGCACGTTATACAGACTTCAAATGTCTGAAACTCTCTTTAACCTTCACCTTTATATCTACTCACTCCCTTCCTTTAGTGCATGGTAGCAAACCGTTTTCTTGTAGTTAACCTCCCTGCCTTTCCTCCTTCTACTCCTTTTCCTCCTCGTGAGAAAGGACAATAACGGTGAAAGAAAAGGCAAAGAATAAACTAAAGTAAAAAGCCCAACAACACTGAAAAAAAAAGAAAGAAACGCGATGCTTTAACGTTCCAACATTTTTGAAACGAATAATAAAACCGTATCCTTCGTGACAGCTGACACTGCCTCGCAGAATCTATACGTCTAACGACGCTTCCAAAGAACGACCGAAACAAACGTATCAACAATTCTTCGTAAAGACGAATTGGACATCAAAACTTATCGCGACCTTTCAACAACGAAATTCTTTATCTGGCAAAGAAACTAAAGACTTGCTAACGTACTGATTGCTTGTGGAGCGATTTCATAGGTCTGAATAAAGAGACACTGGCATTTGTCTTCAAGCTTTGCTAGGAACGGCGTCCTTGACAAAAATTCCACGAAACTGAAAATAAATGAAACTGGGAAAGTGCACGGAATACAGAAATACTAATTGTCTACACTTTTTAACGTATGCGTGGGTTGCTGGAGCATGCAAAGGAGCGGACAAGATCGCGCGTTGTTATAAGTATTAGTTCACAGTATCATCAAGGGAAGTAGTGACAACTACAAACGGTCTTCTTTTTGAGTTCCGGATTTGTTTTTGCATACAAAAACCATATTGCGAAGCGACACGATTATTATTTTCGGAGATTTTCTAACGCGTTCCCCCCGGCCATTTTCGACCACCTTTCGGACAAGTCGCGCCATCTATCTGTCGCCACTGCCGCGATTCAAAGAAGTATCGCAGCGATTAAAGCAAGAATGACGAGCCTTTTGCACCTAATTTATTCGTCTGTATTTACTTCTTCAAACATCACGACGTAACAGCATATGGAGTCAGCATTCACGAAAGGCTCCTAGAAAACATATCGCGTACTCATGAAGTGCAGCTGCCGAAATTCCAATGACCACGTGCGGAGACATGTGAGCCGTCAAGTGCGACGTGAGCGGAGAGATGTGGTGAATACAAGTTTATATATTTCGCCAAACATCACAGCTTTTATGAAGTGCGTGAATGCGAGCGCGTAATTACGCGAGCCCCGAACGCTCCACTCATCATCTATGACGACGTTTCAGATAAGAGAAGTTCGAATGAGGCCGTGAGTAATAATTAAGCGAGAAATATAATAAAGTGCATGTACATCAAATGGGACCCAGACACAAGAAGTTAACGCTTTTGCCTCGTTACCCTAACTGCTAATCTTAAGTCTCCACTAAATAATATTAATGAGTCAGATGGGTGGATACAGTGTTCTAAACGTATCAATGTAGCAGCCGGGAACGACTTCAAGTGAGGCGCATTGCCCCGCAAATAATAAACGAAGCTACAGCGCTGCTTTAGCCCAATCAAGTTTGCTGCTGAGTTATTATCCAAACAGAATTGGTAATCTGTGTCGAGCTGCGTGCATATGGCTTAAAACGATGCGACCATATGCCAGGCAATACTCTGATACTGTTTTCGACAAAGAAATTCGAACAATCAAACGACGTTGTAGTCCACCGCTTTCTGCCGGCGCTTCGCTCAAACTCTCGAGTGTCGGTCAAAAAAGGGGAAGATTTTATAGCACATGTACCTCCACCTGCTGCGCTGTCTGTGCTCTACACGGGATAACCGACGCTTCGCACAGAGTGTTGTTTTTCTTTCGCATTGTTATTTCTTTTATTCTTATCAGCCACTATTTGCGAGCTAAGCGAGACCGGTAGAATTGCGCGGAGACAAAAGCGCCTCACTTCATTTATTTTATAATTGATACTGTCAGAATTTGAGAGGAAAAGATAGATTTGTCAGTACAGGAAAAGAGTGACCGTAAACACAGTCTCATAAGAGGCAGAGTAGAACAAATGAAAATCGTTTATAAAAGAATACTAAAAATGCGCCTAGAATAAAAAATAAAAGAATGAGAGCTCCTGACAGAACATAATTTACTGAAAATGTTTATCTCTGCTGCTGAACCGTGCGCCAGAAACAAGTATACGTAGGCCGAAACAGTTTGCATATCGTGGCTGTCTTGGAACAGGTGTTGCACGGATGACCTAAATAGAAAGAGAAAGATATAAATCACCTTAGCCAGAGTAATCTACTTCACCCGTGCAAGTTGTCTATTCGCGTTTAGCATTTGGCATGTGTTCAGAGTTCAAATCCGCCTTTTGCGGGAGGTTGTAACGCTGCTAGCATGTTTTAATGGTTTATCCAATTCGCCTAAAGATCCATGGAGGTAATTATAGGGGCGTTGTTGGCTCGACGCCAAACGCCTTTGTATTATAACTTTTACGGCTGCCAATGAAGCCTAGCTGGTCAACGCAGTGGCTGTGGATTTCGTGATAACACACCAATGTTGTTGCGTCTTTGACATCGATACTGAGGAACGTATATAGACTCAAATGGTTTGACGAAGTCCACGGCCCCATATATTTTGGCAAATGCTGAAACAGAAAGAAAGCCTATGCAATGCAGGAACCGAAACTTTCACACCCACATTTACACAGTCCAAAAAGACACTCAGCATCTCCGCAGCAAACCTTATACTTTTTCAAACCCATAGTTTTTCTTAGCAAGGACAGAGCCTAGACTGAGGTTGTTTGAGTCAGTATGAATTTTTGTTTCGCCGTTTCCGTCGAAACGCCGAAGGAAGGGGAGGTAGGAAATGGAATTTACGCTGAAGAGTCTTGAAGTCTCCAGTTTGCGGCATTCCTTAGCAAAGCGGAAAAACTACCTTTGTGAGCTTGGTCAGAGCTTTAGTGATGCTTGGGGAGTTTCTCCCAAACCCCCTGTAACTCAGCACCTCCATAACTCTCCTGTAACTCCTGGGACTTTGCAAACGGCTTTCTGGTCATTTGGTTTCGGAAACGGGCTGATAGCGGTTGGCCATCTCGGCACTACAGGTCGACATTAACTTTTTGTTGCTTATTACCCGCCAGGATGGTCAGTGGGATGCGCTTGAAGTTCTTCAAATTTGAGAAGTTAGTAATCAAAACTGGGGGAAGGTTACAATATTGGCGCAACTGCGGCATTTTATATATTTATTATTCATGTCGTACATCGATGATTTCAGTGCTCGTCAATATCAGCGGCTTTAAGGGGTGTTGACATTCCTCAACTATTAATTTCGGTACGTCAGTGGCGCGAGAGAAGTGTACTAATTTCGATTCGAAGCTGCAATCGATTACAATCATGGTGACGCAGCATTCTTTGTGATTACAACGAAAAATGTTAAGTGCAAGTAGCTATACGCCAGTGATTGACAAAATCAGCAATCAGGAGCAGTTATTGCTTTGTGATGAAATAGAAAACTTCAGAAGATAGCAAACTCAAATCTAATGGGACGCTCCTTATTGCCCTTATCTAGTTGTTTGAGGCTGACGATAATGCCGACATTTATGCCCCACAGTGAACAATGCAAGACTTGCCATGCTATGCAGGATGCACAGAGTTTGGCCCCGCCCGAAGTTTATCCGCGTTTGCGCGACGGCAGACAATAAACTGCACAGATAGAGCCACACGACTACACCCTGCAGGTGCCACTCCCTCTTTCAAGCATAGCAGACTGAGCAAGACAACGAGTCAGCGCCTCTTGTTATTATCAATTTAACATCGAAAATCGTAAAAACATTATTTAACAACTATATATGTCTACACACTCACTAAAACCGCCTATAAGGCCCGTAATTATTTCAAGTAATAAAGTGTCTTTAGCTTTCAGTACAAGCAATCTTTGTTGAAAAGCAAAGCGTGAGGAGGAAGGGAAAACGTTGGCGCTATTAGCCGTGCGAATGTTGTCAGTGAGCCCCAGCTTTCAGACCGCACAGTAGCATGTGCCCTACAAACTAGAAACACAATGAGATACACTTTTGTGCCATTCTGTTTTCCTGCTTTCTTCAAGAAAACTTTGCGAGTCTGCTACAGGCCGAAGATTTTTCGCTTTACACGTTTCTCAATGCGATAAACCAACAACGCACCCCAGTTCCCTCCGCGAGGCAAAGATATTTTATAGTTAACAGCACAAAATAGCGGACCTACACAATGAACGTTTGATCGAGAAAACACATCATGTATAAACTACGCGCTCGCACTGGAACTGCGCACAGATGAAGAGGAAGAGTTCAGTCACCCGGATCGCTTATGAGTGCCTTAGCAATCGCTACTTGTAAAAATTCTACAAGTAAGCCGATGTCTTCGTCCCAGTTCCGATACCAAACAATACTCTTAATTTTCTTCGTAGAAAAACCCTGGTGCTATCCATTCGTATTGCAGGTGAATTAACCACGCAGATATGGAAACATTTGCTCACGCTCAAATTTATCGCATTTGATAGGACAGCCATACATGGTTGGCTTGTGGGGTTTAACGTCCCAAAGCAACTCAAGCTATGAGAGACGCCGTAGTGGAGGACTCCATAAATTTCGGCTACCTGGGGTTCTTTAACGTGCACTGACATCGCCCAGCACACGGGCGCCTTGCTTTTCGCCTCCATCGAAAAGCGGCCGCCGAGGCCGAGATTCGATTCCGCGTCCTTGGGAACAGTAGTCGAGCGCCGTAACCACTGCGCCACCCCATCGGGGTAGGACAGCCACACAAATTGAAATCTTTCAGTTGAAAACTTGCGCATGCTTCATATCACTGCTTCGTCATCGTCGTCATCTGCGCCTTCCGCTTCGAAAGCATCTAGAGGGACGTGGCAACTGCTTTTTGTTGGGTGGTACATGCTTACAGTACAGGTTACCGCTCTGTCAAGCCATCACAGTCTGCGATAATAACTCATCTTCAGCTGACGCTTCATGTGTCTGTGACAATGGTGCTACGGGGAAATTGAGAGGATGTTGCAGTAGCGGCCGCCTTTCCAAAGGCGGCCGCTACTGCCTATATAGAATCGATGCTCCCGGGAGCAGCACTCGAACATTCTATCAATTCAGCAACCGTGGTAGAGCCATGTTTCAGTTAAGGTATAGACCGTGCTTTTGTTGGACTATACTGATACGAAACTGATGTTAAATATCTGGCCACATTGTGAATTCTTCTTTATGCGTTCCAAGGGTCAGCGCACAATATCGGGGGAAACGCGACATGTACTTTGCGCCAGTATTTCAGGGAGTTGTTGTTGGAGAGAGGATGAATCATGATCTGAAAAATGTCGTCTAGAGAACCTCAGTACTGAGTTGCACTCGGGCCGAGTTTGATTGCATCCATTCAAGGATAAGTCGCGACGATGCCTGAAGGGCGAAAACAGAAGCGTCACAACAGCGCTGAACCAAGAATTTTATTTTAGAAAAAGCCGAACAGCATACTTCATAACTTGGCTCCGAGTTGACATGAGAAAAATGACAAAATGTAAGTGCGTTCAATGGTATTAAAAAACTCAAACAAAGGGAAGCTACTTTTTTCTTTTTCCTTGTGTTAATTATTGTACTTTCATTATTTATTTACTTTTTCCTGCATATCAGTCTTCTTTTCCGTGGCGACAAATATACAAAACCTGTCTGGTTTTTGCCTTATTAAT
>JAJIZL010028762.1:1486-13456 GCA_023969395.1 Amblyomma maculatum
TTCTTCTTCTTCTTCTTCTTCTTCTTCTTCTTCTTCTTCTTCTTCTTGCCGAAACCTGGCGTAGTATAGCTTTCGCAATGCGAAAGTAAGCTACACTACCTCTACAACGTTTTTTGCTTGCTTTTGTATTAATCGGTACACCCTGTTTGGAGAAATACCGCCGGTATCGTTGGCGGCATTGTGAGCGAAATATGATGGTCACGGCGTTGGCAGGTGGTAGCTGCCAGGTGACATCGCCGGGCACTGATTCCATGGTTTCTGCGACATAACGAGACCACGTGATATCAGAAAGTTGGGAGGAGCTGCCGACTCGGGTCACTCATTTGAGGTGGGAAGGTGGAATAATAATTAACCTTATACACTACTCTTGGATTGAGGTGGGAAGGTGGAATAATAATCAACCTTATACACTCTTGGACGCAGAGCAAGTGGATGCCTATGTCACGCAGGTACGAATGTCGTACAATCGATAGATTGATAACGCGGTAGCCTAGAACTGTGTGCGAATATCAGTGTGGAAGGTATTAGAGCCACGATGCAAGGGATTGGTAATCCATCGAGCTTACATGTACGCGAACGGGGAACCGTAGGTTGAGGTGGAAGAGGAATGAGTAAGTTTATTGTCGATGTATATGTGCCTCCCAGCAAGTTGAGCCAGCACACGGGAGCCGTAAACGCTGTCGCGTTGGTCTGCGCAACGAGGATCATCATCATCATCACCAGCTTGATTATACCCACTGCAGGGCGAAGGCCTCTCCCATATTTCTCCACTTAACCCGGTTCTGTGCTAGCTGCATCCACTTGACCCCTGCGAACTTCTTAATCTCATCCGCCCACCTAACTTTCTGCCGCCCCCTGCTACGCTTTCCTTCCCTTGGAATCCAGTTTGTTACCCTCAGCGACCATCGGTTATCCTCTCTTCGCACTACATGTCCTGCCCATGTCCATTTCTTCTTGGACGAACGAGGATATCGTTCATTCAAGTGATAGGCAGGTCTCCACAGGGTTTATTTTTTGCAGACTGTACTTTCTGAATTCAGTGCTTTTCCAATTCGGACCTGAAAATAAGTTTCCTTGAAAACCTGTGTCTTTGGTATCACAAACATGTGATATAATCACATTAGAAAGATTATGGGGACAACGCCGTCAAGGGCATGACGCCATAGGAAACGCTGACGGTTGCCGCTTTTCACTTTTGTTACCAACTTAAATATTTCCTATTTTTCTTTGTATATATTTTTTCTCTTATAGCCGGTCGGCCAGCGTTGAGCTCGGTCGCCGCTTCTTGAACCTTGATGCGTCCTAGTGCGCGTTCAGGCATAAAGCGTTGTTAGTGCTCGATACAACGCCGGAGGGTTTTGCCGTTAAGGTTAAGTTTATGACGGAGTATTGTTTCGCACACACGGACAATATTTTATTTGCTTTTTTTATGGTTTAAAAATTTTATACACCAATACTTAGTATCAGCAGACATTGATTTTCTATTGAGCATTTTGACACATTTAAACTCACCTTTTCCAATGTTTAATCGTTCAAATATTTCAATTATTAAATTACACGCTTTTAATTTTCTTAACATTTTCAAGCGTTGGGTTTTCATTCTGAGCATTTCGACACCTTTGATTCCCCCCTTTTCCCTATTTCTATATTTAATTATTTCAATCAAAATATTGATTATATAGCGCTCTATGTTTGCTCAATTAGCACAATCAAGTATTGGACTTTCATTCTAAACATTTGACACGTTTGGAATCATCAAGCATTGATTGGCTTTTCATTCTGACCGTTCTGAACCTTTGAACCCCTCATCTCCAATTTTTCATTTCTTTAATAATTAGCCCATTAATTGCAATGATTTCAATAACTCGTCATCAACTATCACACGCCAATCAATCATCCATCACTAGAACCACAATTTAACATGATACGATCTTTTTTTGCGCAGCCCCCGATTATTTACGACACGCGGTGCCAACAACTACAATTACTACTACTAACCGAGGGCGTTTCAGCTGAACGAACCGGGTCCGCATTCGGAGTTTGCATCGTTACCAAAAAGTGCTTCTATCTACTAGACCTCGAATAAATGTCTCGAGTATTTGAATGGCAGGAACGACGGAACCGGAAGTGGTAGTGACATCCGGTTCCGCTGCTTCCACCAATCAGATGACTCGAGGTCGGGGTACGTACGAGTCTGGGAGATAGCGACCACATAACGGCGCGAACTCTGAATATGGACCCTATATAAAGCTGTAGCTCAAAACGCTATTTCACTCACTCTGATGGTCTCATTGTCCACCCGACTTGACCCCAGGGCCAAGGGTTACCTGTACAATGTCAAGGGTTACCTATTCGACTCCTACATTGAATGAAGCAGTGTAATGTTTTTTTTTTTCTTCTAAAGAATGCCGAATGCACTAGCAAGGCGTGTTCAAAGTAATATTCTTAATTCTAATAGCTTATTGTAATGAACAAAAACTAAATGTGACTTGCCTCCGCCATGGTATACCTTAGAACGGTTGTAGCTCAACCCTGTGTTCTACGACCTGTGGGGTTGACAACTATCCCTCCTGTACAGACATCTAGCACTACACACGGAAGCATGTGCGGTAAATGCACTTCACGTTGCACTGCATCCACATTTCCTCCTCCAGTTCTCCTCTCGCACTCCAACAACCTCTTCACACGCGATTAACTAGACATGGTGATAGACGAACCACGAAACTTCAAAACTACTTCGGCTCTGCAGCTCCAGAAGCGACAGATATAAGACGAAATAATTCTCGGAAAGTCCTACTTTTTTTTTTCACGTTGCTCCTCCTTCTTTCTGTCGTATTGGAAAACGCCGCACGTTGTTTTGATGCTCATAAATTGCATAGGCGCAGCGCAACGCCGGAGAATCGCCCGACGCAGGGGACATCCGTCTTGTCTCGTTTTACGATAGATACAGTGCGAGCCGAGAGAGGGTTCTTGTTCAGGAGAAAGCAACGTCTCTCTCTACCTCGCATTCACTTTTGCCAATACCCTCGTTTCTTCCACCCGCACACCCCTTCTCCGCCTCAGTGCCCGTCTTCTGATGTATGACGTCCAAGTCACCCGAGGCAGTTACTCCGTGTGTCTCCCGTTTCCCGTGCTTCGTTCGGGGCGTGGGATCCACCCCGGCCCAGTTGCAGTCGCACTTGCTCGAGCGATGCTCTTACGCCCGCTTTGTTCTCCTCTTCAAGGTGCGCGTTACAGTGTCCGCTCTTCGGCGAGCTTGCATAATGCAGGTGGTGCTCCTGACGCGTGTGCCTCTATAATTCATTTTCCCCCCCTTTTTTTTTCTCTTCAAGCGTCTCACATTCTCCCTCTCTCTTTGGCGAAAGAGCTTACCTGATCGTTGTGAACGTTGCAGCGCTCTACTTGGCCCGGTGCCCGAGATAATCGGTTTCCTCTCTTGCTGCTGAGGTTTTGCGTACCGCTTCGGTGGAGCCATTTTGTGGCTCTAGAAAAATGGCGCGTCTACCTGCTGGCCGCGTGAACAGAGAGAAAGCGAGCAATGAAGAATTCACGAATGCCTGTCAGGGGCGATCGAACTTTCCCGGGGAAATCCGTGGAGGGAGAGAGCTTCACAGAACGCGAGCAGAGAGCTACGAACTCTGCACCATTTCTAAAGCTATAGACTGCGCATGGGCTTCAGTTCAGGGCGAAAGTGCGGTGCCACTTTTGCTGTCGTTGTTGGCGCAGTATGTGGCGATTGAGAACCGCCACGTCAGCCTGGTGACTGGTCAGAATGTTGACCAGTGCTTGTAAAACTGGCCGATGAGAATGTAGAACGCTGTTCAAAATGATGGTCAATGAAAAGCCAACTAAGACCGAAAAAGATCACCAGTGAAAATGTTGACCAATGATATTATTGAGCAGTGAGAGTGTCGACCAATGTTGAGAATACCGACCAGTAAGAAAAGGCCGCGAAGGGGGGGGGGCTTTGTCACCATACGATTTAGCTGGACCTTGCTCGAGTGGAATGGACACTCTTTCGGGAGCGATGGTGATGAGGAAGAGGAAGTGAAGAGCTTGGAGAAGGCAAAATTATGTTGTTTTTTCAAGCTTCGTCCATTGAGGGCTTGTTCATAGGCTGTGGCGTTTGCTCGAAATGTCTAACGTAACGTGACCATCATCAGTGACGTCATCAGTGACGTCATAGTCGGTATCCCGTCCCACGACGCCGGATTTTGGGTTAACAGAGCCTTTAATGAAATTGCGTTAAAAATAGTTTCCTCTTCTACGAAGACGTAGCTGCACACATCAATATGTAAATGTAAATACCGAAGTCTACATTCATTAGGCCACAAAAAACGCTAGGCTCCCCACGTGGGCGAAATTACTTCGGAGCCCTCCACTACGGCACCCCTCTCTCTCGTTCCGCTTCACTCCCACCATCGTCCCTTCCCTTACGGCGCGGTTAAGGTGTCCACAGAACAAGCGTGACCGATACTGCACCTTTCCTTTCCTGTGAACCAATTATTATTATTATTATTATTTTTGGACAAACATATGGCTAAACAGGGTGAAGTGAAGTTAGAGCGGAGTAAACGACGCATGGACAATAACAAGGATACACTTGTTTGGTATGAGGCAAATTGGCAATGTTTTCATTTAATCGTGGAAATGCTCGTGGAAAGAGATCGGAAGCCGTCGCTGCGGAAATTGGAAAATAATTCTGGTTTGCATTGGACAACCGCTGAAGACTAAGGGATGTCGTCCGCATAATTGTCGTCTCCTCTAAACTAATGTCGCCCCGAAGGCACACAGGTAATTGCGAATTGAGTGTACCCAACTACACGAAGCCCGTTTACTTTACACAGCCCTGGGTAGAGTTATTGCCCAATCTCCCTGCAGGCAGAGTTTCCTAAGCTCCGCTTGAAGATTCGTCGGCCCTGTATTCCCCCACCAAGGGTCTGCAGACCCTGTTAGGCATTACGAAAGTAAGGCAAGCGCGCGACCGGTCAGCTAAAACTTTCTCTCGTTCAATTTACGTTGTGCAGGTGTCTCTCTTTTATTTCTTCTCTTTCCACCACTTAAATTATTCGGGCTGTCTTGTTCCCACCAAAAGGTGAAAAGAATAGATGAGAGGAAAGGAATGCACCCCAGTAAGCAAGCAACGTGGTTACGAAGCCCAAAAAAGAACCACTACCAAGCAGAAAAGAATAACAAAGAGAAGGGGAGGAAGGAAAGTAGAAACAGCTAGCAATTTAGTACAAGTAGGGCTTTCACTAGATGGCGCCAGCTTGGCCCGCTATTATATTACGTATGGAAGATGGAATTTGCAGGAATAAATACAACACTGAAGGACAACGCGATCGGAGGTAACAGAAAAGAAATAAATTATGCGGTCTTCTTCGCACCAAATCACAGTTTACACAAAGACGTGAACGATCGACATAGAAGTGCACTGACGACGAGAAAATAGGAAGCGGTCGAAAAAAGAAGAAACAAACAAACGGAACTAAAAAAATCAAATCTATATTCATAAAGAAAGAAAAAATACCATATGCAAGAGCGAAGAGGCGAGAAAAAGTATAGAAAATATGACTCAAAATTCAGCGGTGAGTGCAGTGACACGTCAGGCGAGATATCGACTGCCGGAGGCAAAAGAAAGCTCCGCCAGGCGTGTATAGCCAGTCCAGCATGTAACGCGGGAAAATGAAAGCTCCGCGCTCTTGGAGTGAGCGAGGCGACGTTCGTAATTAACATGAAACGCTCGAGGATGTGATTAGCGGAGGTAATTATCTTCGACGTAACGAGCCGACATCAGCGTCTTTAATTCGTTTATCAGTGCCGCGGGCCCTAGCGCACCAGCTCCACGAAGCGAAGCGTAGAAAATTGGCAAAACACACACAAAAAAAGGAAGAAGAACAGTTGTACAGTTGAGCATAATATTGCAGATACAGAAAACAAATGCCACGGGAGTAGTCGTTTTCACAAAAGCTGGGGCAGTGTAGCACAGGTGGCCGTATACGATAGAATGCTTTGGTTTGCCCGAAAGCTTGGGAAAAAACGGTTTCTCCTGAATTAGCTGCACCTGATTGCGCGATACTCTGCGGGCGAGCTTATTACGCCTAATGTAGGAATGCTCCACACATGTTCGGAATGCACTGATGATTACGAAAATAAAAGAGCTCGATAAGGCATGCCCACCGAAAGACCTCTGCATGTCTCAAGACAGTCGTAGATTGTCCGTGAAGGCTAATGATTTGGTCTGCAGGTCTGGTGACGTTATATATTGAATGCCGCTCAAAATGACGTGTAGGGTCGGATTTTGTGATTGGCTATCCCATAGTCTGTAGCCAATCATTGGCCCTTATTATGCGAGCAGAGCTTGTGAATTCGGTTCCTGGTTGGAGGATGTCTTCAGGTCTAGTTTCCGCAGCGCTGCGGGCGGGATTAGTTTAGGGCGGGATCAGTATCTTGAAGTTTGGTTAATCCCTTACTAACCTACTTTCTGGAACAGTGTAATCTGAATTATTCAATATTGCAGAGGGACATTGGGAACTGATTTCCAGTGCAGTTATTTCTTAATAAGGCTAACCGATTTCGGTAACCAGTAAAGCGTGAGAAATTGTGAGTTGTTCAAGATCTCATTTCAAGGCATGCTTCGAGTACCAATTTGATTAAACCTGAGCGTTTTGCTCTGTGTATGCTTAGACTGAGTTTGTTAATGACTATATCGGCGACGGCGGCATACAGCTGTGGCTTCGAAAATATTAATAATAATTATTGATTCACTGGAAAGGAAAAGCGTAGTACCTGTCGCATTTGTTCTGTGGACACCTGAACCGCACCGAAGGGAAGGAAGAAAGGGGGAGAGAAAGTGAAAAGAGAGCAAGGGGTGCCGTGGTGGAAGGCTCCGGAATAATTTCGACCACCTGGGGATCTTTAACGTGCACTGACATCGCACAGCACACGGACGCCACTTCGTTTGGCCTCCATCGAAACGCAGGGGATTTTCATTTTGCCTGCATTTCGTGTTTCTTAATTAAATACATAAATTGTCCGTGCCTTTTTAATGTTTTGTCCCCAAGTAAACGCAGATATATTGCAGCTATCTTCGGGGGAACTCAAATGTGAGATTCCATGCAACTCTGGCTGTCATCCTCAATTTGCGTCATAGCAAGCAACGATAGTTATTTCAAACGATCGGCCGATACTTGTTAATGTAGCAGATGTATACCTTGTTATTTTCAATTAAGCAAATAATCAGCAATAACCTGACTACACGCACTAGAGGGCAAGGACTTATCCAGAACTCTACCAATTAAGCAGGTCCTGTACCATCTGTGTGCATATAATCCCTGGGCAATCATAATTATACTTGATAACATCTATCTCAGTATAGATGTACGGCTATCTGGTGGCTTTCTTCTAAATACACTGGAGCGTATTATACTTTAGTGTTTCCAATTCGCACCATTCTACTGACTTAAGTATATTAACGTGTCGTGTTATACCAAAGGGTTGAGTTGTCAAATGTCAGCATAGATATTTTTCGCTTAAAAAAACTCTTGTAAGGGTTCGCGAATATTCAAATAATTCGAATAACGAGCCGAATATTTCCCTATTCGATGATTCGAATAAATCAAATAGGGTATGTTGATAATTAATCGAAACAAACTGATTACCTATGAATTTTTCGAATACGTTTCATATAGTAAGCACGAAGTTCGAACGGGGCCCGAATTTTCTTCGACGAATGTTCCCAAAACAAGGCTAACAACGACGCCGCATGCCATGCTTCCACGTTAAACAGCACGGGTTGGATGGTGCCTCAATAGCACTGCGTGGCGCTGCTGTCGAGGCGCCCCAACGTGGTCCTTTTGCGTGGCGGCATTCATTACTCACCAGTAGCATGGGCAGAAATACTTTTAAGGGGGTGTTATATGCTTTCAGCCGAAATAAAATGGGAGAAGAAGGACGAAAGGAGAAGAGAGAGGATGCAGCGGTCAGAAAATTTTGCGGAGGTTTTATGACTTAGAACGCGAAGACGCAATTTGTTTTGCCAACGACGCGTCAGATCTTGATTAGTTCCGGTGGCAGCTATACGCCGGCGCCAATTTTGCCGACATATTTTTCTCAACTCAGGGGTTCGTCGACACCTCTTTGAACGAACGAGCTTTATGCATAATCGCGTGTAAAATGGCAGGGGTTATCTCTGTTAAACCGATTATAGTGCGAAAGCACGGGCTTTTTTCGTCTTACCTGTTTTAACTCGTTGCAATTGTCGTTTTTTACACGATACATATACTACCTGATACAAACGTTCTGTACCTATGGGTTTGGCAGGGTGGAGTTTCAGCTGAACACGTGGCGCCATTTCGGGCCGCCGCTTCAAATGGCAGAGCTTTAAGCCTACTTAAGCCTGAGCATAACGATCGAAGGGGTTCGAATCCGACCGATTCGAATCCGTTGTGATTGTTTTTTTTTTTTTAATGAAGCCCTACAAAAGGTCATGGTCAGTCACTGGTCAGCCATAGGCTTCATCACTTGTTGGCTGACGAACTTGAGTGTCGTCGGGGAAACAAGCGTTGGAGCCACTAACTGGACCGAGTTTGAAATACCCCCTCGAGGCTTCGTGGTTGTGATCGAAACAGCTTCGCCAATCAGAGGTACGGCACAAGCAAAAAAATAAGATCAGACATGATTCTTGGTCGGTAGTGGTGAGGATGTGAGTACTTTCACACTGAAAGCGAAGGGACGTTTGCCCGTCTGGTAGCGCAAGCTACGGCTGAGCTGGAGTGGCGCGAAATGCCGATTCCAGTCGTAGAGTTTAGTTGCCGGTGGCAAGGGTGTGAGGTGCCAGTTGAGTTTGTGTCGGCACATTCGCATCACTGCTGTGGTGTAAGCCTGGTGACGTCGTGAGTGTGCCATTGCGTTAGGATAAGGGGTTAACGTTTCGCCCAAGCACATATGTGATGACGACACTCTGTCCGGACCCATCAGCGCGGCGTGTTACTCGCGCTTTGTTGCAAAAATGATACCGATGTCGCTGCAAATGAAAACATGCTCTTCTTACAGCTATGTTGGATAATTATAGAAGACGGTGCGGTAATTCAGCAAGTTTTTCACGACGGGCTGAAAATGTTTGTTAAGGCGACTAAATTAAAATAGACTTCTTCCAAATGAAAGCTTGGCATTTTATCTCTTTTAGGAGCCCATTTCGATGTACAGAACCCCGCCCCCTCCACCCTTCTTGAGCCGCAGATTAAATCCGGTGCCGGTGCACTGTGTAAGCTGTGCATGACGTCACAGAAATCGGGATCCTGTTTAGCACGCCAGTGGTGTGCTGCGTTGTTGACCTGCTCGTTGGACTCGATTGATTGATTGATTGATTGATTTATAGGAAGGGAAAGACGCGGTAACTGTCTCAATTGTTTTCTGTGGACACCTCAGCCGCGTCGTAAGGGAAGGGAGGAAGGTGGGAGTGAAAGTGGAAAGAGAGAAAGAGGAGCCGTAGTGGAGGGCTACGGAGTAATTTCGACCACCTGGGGATCTTTAACGTGCGCTGACATCGCACAGCACACGGACGTCTCTTCGTTTCGCCTCCATCGAAACGCAGCCGCCGAGGTCGGGTTCGAACCCGGGTATCCCGGCACAGTAGTCGGGCGTCTTACCACTGCACCACCCTGGCGGGGCTCGTTGGACTCGAAGTTGTTGTTGTGGCTGTAGGAAGAAGGCAATGAAAATGCACGTGCCAGCTACTGGCTCTGTATCTGAGCCCCCTCCGCTGCCTCGTGCAGACAGAAGAGAAAATAGAGAAGAAAGAAAGGGAAGAGAGAGAAAGACGCGCGCCGCAACAAAAGCCGTCGTCCACCACCGAAGCGGTGGCGGGTGCAATGACGGCCTACAACAGATAAAAATTCGGTGGCAGGCTATCCCCCGCCTCAAGCGGCGGTGACTTACTTGTCCTAGCCCCATCAGGGGTTGTTGTTGTGGCTGTAGGAAGAAGGAAAAGTAAATGCACGGGCCTGCTACTGGCTCTGTAGCTGAGCCACCTGATTGATTCATTTATAGGAAGGAAAAGGCGTGGTAACTGCCTCACTTGTTTTCTATGGACACCTCAACCGCACAGTAAGGGAAGGGAGAATGGTGGGAGTGAAAATGGAAAGAGAGAAAGAGGAGCCGTAGTGGAGGGCTGAAGTAATTTCGACCACCTGGGGATCTTTAACGTGCGCTGACATCGTACAGCACACGGACGCCTCTTCGTTTCGCCTCCATCGAAACGCAGCCGCTGAGGTCGGGTTCGAACTCGGGTACTCCGGCACAGTAGTCGGGCGTCTTACCACTGCACCACCCCGGCGGGGCCTGAGCCACCTCGGCTGCCTCGTGCAGAAAGAAGAGAAAATAGAGAAGAAAGGAAAAAGAAGAGAGAGAGAAAGACGCGCGCCGCAACAACAGCCGTCGTCCACCATCGAAGTAGTGGCGGGTGCAATGGCGGCCTACTACAGATAAACATCGGTGGCTGGCTAGCCTCCGCCGCAAGCGGCTTTGACCTACCGTCCAAGCCCCGTAGGGCCAGGAACTGCCACCCTTACCACCTCAGGGGGGCGTAGCCTTCGAATGTCGCTATAGGAAACTGCCAGAAATTAGACGGCGCACGAAGCAACGCAGTCAGGTGAGTGAGGCGAACCACCGCGTGCATTCCTATAGAGGCCAGTACACAGAGACTACCCATAATCGACGAGCATAAAGTACAGCCTGAGAGACAGAACTTGAACACTTCGTATATAGCAAGCTTATTATTTTCTTTGTATTTTTTTTTTTCTGTACAGCCATAGCCTCCTTAGCTGACCAACGTATGCATCTGCGCTGGCTAAACACCTGTCGTTATATGACTTTCTTCACAGAATCTCAATCTCACCTCTTACCCAATAAATGTGTAAATGTGTCGCAGCAAACTTTACGTTCGCTGTCCTCATTCGGCGACAGCTTGCTGCTAATGCCCTGGTCGTTACAACTTCGCACAATGAGCGCGCCCACCATTAGGCCGGGAGAAGCGCGTAAAGCACGCTAAATGGGGCAGCTGGACTTGATACTCAGTAATCCGTAGTGTGACTACGCTGGATTACAATCGCTAATCTGATTAGTCAGTCCTTCAGTCAATCGGGATAGTGCACTGCATCCGACAATCTAAATACTTGTATTTCTTATAGAGACAGCATAGGATAAACACCCATGATACTGCCGGTTCAAGAAAGATCGCAAATCTGTATGTAGGACTTCCGTAAATTATGAAAATAATTAAACAAAATCAATGAACTACAAAACATTCCGTAAAGTAGGAGAATAAAATAAAATAAAATGAACAGCAAAACAAATAAATTATAACAAAAGACTCGATAAACACGCGGACCCGAGTTTGCGTCGCCTGGGAAAGCGTAGAGGCAATAAAACAAAATAAAACATCACTAAGGAATCAGAGCATCGCGTGGGGAACTGGTCGGGGCTGCTTAATGGGAAAATAATTAGCGCACCAGGAGGCACTCGTGAACTTTGCCAAGCACGGCGTTCTCTCTGCGTTCGATTGGGTGCCGGGAGGTTCATCCATGCTCGGAAAAGAAAAAAAAAAAGACAAATAAAAAACAGCAGTTTATAATTCCCGCGCACTCCCTCGATACCAGAGTTTATATATTAACGCGCGAAAAGACAAACAAGAGCAGTCATTGTATCGATCATTGGCAGCAGTCGCTCGTTATCGTTCGGTGCTCCATCTCGGAGCACTCGTGCCACGAACTCAATAATTAATGTAAAAGGAAAAAGAAGAAAATGAGCACTCTAACACTGGCCGCCTCGTAAAACGCTGATGATGGTGAAGGAAGAACGGATGATTCGAACGCTTCAATACACGATGCCATGATTTTGGAATTTTCAACCCTTTCGCTGCACGCTCTCTCTCTCTCTCTCTCTCTCTCTCTCTCTCTCTCTCTCTCTCTC
>JAJIZL010028762.1:22539-32765 GCA_023969395.1 Amblyomma maculatum
CCCAAGTAGCCGCGCTGTTTTTTGATCTTGCAATGCACCAACTAGCTCAGATTTCCGTTCTTCTGCTAATTAGACATCACTCTCGCAGGTACGAAACTTGATTACTAACAGCTTCAGCTGGAATGACGACTGCATTTTCCAATCGCTGGTTCCTGGATCGGTTTACCAATCAGAATGCACTTCTCTCTACCGCACTTCCTGCTTTCAAGGCTTCGAGCTATACTTATATTTAGGCTACATTGTTATCACGCACCGAGCGAGCTTAGGAGAGGTTTGGTTTCAGGAAGCGCGCAGAAGGGCTGCTGTCGAGGCTGGATTACCACTTTGCCGTCACCAACCGATGTATAAAGAGAGAAAACGAGGAAAAACACTGAAAACGCACGAACGTGTTCCCCCTTATCACCCAGAGTAAGGAACGGCTTGGCCTGCCGGACAGAATCGGCCCGGTAAATGGGCAGTGGCGGCGGCAGGTTGCGGCGGCTTGCTCGCGTTCACCGGAGAGCTCTCTTGCTCAGGGAGAGACGCATCATTAAACCCCCTTCTTCGCACTCTCGCCGGACAGCCTTGAGCAGGACAAGCAGAGCCTTAATAAGACGGAAGCCTCCAGTGGTCTCCGGTTGAACGAACCGAGGCACGGTAACTCGCCGTCCTCTGCATACCGCTTTTACTCGGGAACTAGTGGCATGCTCGAATATTGCCATATATGGGGATGCATTTTTGGAGGAGTGTGGGCTAAAAGCTCTCGGTCACCTTCGACTGTCTAATTACAGTCGGGCTTTAGAAGCATTTAAAAAATAGCTAACAAGAAAAGTTAGGCAAACACGTAAGCTTATACTTGAGGCTGATATTCGGCCCTGTTGCTTGGCGTTCGAGGATAAGAAATAGAAGTTTGGTTCTAGCACTCGTGGTTCTGTCGTTATACCCCTCTCAGCCAATCAGGACTTTCTCGACACGGCGCCGACGGCACACTCTTAGCCGAGAGGGAACTTTAATTCTACCGCACTGAGATATGGAAGGTAACACATGTTTGCTTTTTTTTCCCCTAATGTTACATGCAGCACGCCAACTGCTGAGGAACATATAGTTACAGTGTGAGTACATCTTGACGTTCAACAGTTGACTAGTATAAGGTTCAGAAATTAAGTTCGCATTGCTGCGGATGGCTTAATAATATGGCGGTATCCTTAATTAATTTTCCTCGCTGTAATGCGAATAGGGAGATAAGCTTTTATTTATGGTGACGTCACCAGCAAAAGGCTAAGCCACCCTAAAATTAAATCACCCTATATACGACATCCTGTTCAGGTGTCTTTCTACGCTCATGAAAAAAAAAATACATATTTAGTTTATTCCTCCTTTTATTACTCTTTATGAATAACACACACACACACACCACGCTGGCCATAGCTTCCGGCTGGACTACTGAGTGTGGATACGTTTGCACCAAACTTGGACAGCAGTGTCGTTCAGCGGTCGTTCAGACGGACTACATCCCCCTTATGAAGACGAGGTAGAGTGTTCTTGTGTCCACGGTACTGAGTGTGCTTAGAGACCGGGCTACTGGGCATGTGGTGTCCTGGCAGTCGACAGCGCAGTCGACGCCCCATCAACAGTTCACTTGGCGTTCGTCCACGGTGTAATGATTATGTCCTGTAACTTAGCAGTCCTCTGTACAAATCTCCACCAGCATAGTCAGTCTTTTTCAGTATTTGCTTAACAATCTGCACACCTTTCTCGGCAAGCCGATTTGAACGTGGGAAATGCGGGCTTGAAGTTATGTGTCTGAAGTCATAACTAGCCGCAAGGAAACAAATGCCTTAGACGAAAACTGCGGCCCACTGTCGGTAAGAGCCTCAAGTGGTGTGCCATGTCTGGAAAAGATAATGGAAAGCTTGGCAATGGCGGAGTGAGTTGTGGTGCTTTTGAACTCCTCAACTTAAGGGTAGTTTGAATAGGCGTCATGAACAACAACATATGGCCTGCAAGCTCACACAAGTCGCATCCACCCTAGTCCATGGTGTATCTGAGGGTGATCGCATTAGTAGAGGCTTTTCTGGTTGTGCATACGAATGAACCTTGCATGCCTCACAGCACTCAATCTTCTGACATTCCTGGCCAGAACATCAACAAAGTAGTTCTTGCTTTACATTTGTTTACACCTAGGTGTACTGCATGTAGCCTGTTTAACATTTCTGCTCGGAGTTTGAGGTATGACAACTTTGCTGCGTTTAATGAGTATGCCACCTATCACTGACAGTTCCGGGGCAAAAGGCTTGAGCTGCCCAGTAGAAGGGTGATGGTCCATGAGAGATTTCATGACCTTTGAGAAAACTGGGTTCTTTATGGCCTCTTCAATAAGTTTCTCGCTTGTTTTCTCACTTACCAAGCTGGAGCAGACATAAATGGCATGAACTTCGACATCCTGATCATCAGCTGGAATTCTCTCATCTTGGATGCCAGGGGCTCGAGACAAAGTGTCTGCCAAAACAAGAAGTTTGCAGGGAACATAACACAATTCGTAGTCATTTTATAAATCTGAGAAAGAGGCGTTATAATCTTGGTGGCGTATCACCCAAAGATGTCCTGGATTATGGATATCATGATAAAAGGTTGGTGATTAGTCTTAATGGTTATTTGTCTACCGTAAATAAAATCATAAAACTTTTTAAGCCATAGACAGTTCTTAGAACTTCCTTCTCAATATGTGAGTATCTGGTCTCAAACTCAGTCAATCGCCTTCAACTATAAGCAACTGGTCGCCACTCAGATCCATGCTTTTGGAACGGCGCCAAGTCCATACCTGGAAGCATCTGTTGAGACTTTTGTCTCTTTGCTGGGGTCATAGTTTACGAGGAAAGGGGTATTGGTGACAGCAGTCTTGATGCTGTTGAATTTTTTGGCGTGTCCAGGTCTCCACACGAAGCTGTGGTCATCTTTCAGCAGCTGGAAGAGCAATGTGGTCTCTTCGGAAAAATGAAGGAGATATTTGCCAAAGTAAGTGACTAGGCCAAGGATTCGCAGCAGCTCTAGCTTGGAAGGGAGTTCCGGCATCAGCAAGACCCCGATGATCAGATCTGAAGAAGGTTCTATGCCTCTTGCACTGATCCTGTCAGCCGGAAAGTCAATTTCTATGACTCCCATTTTGCATTTGTCGGAATTAAATGTGATACCGTGCCTTGTTGCTGCATTCAGAGCTGTTCAAAGCCGCTGCTCAGGCTCCTTCTCGTTTGATCCCCAAATGAGCACATCATCCACACAAACTCTAACACCATCAAGGCCATAAAAAACTTGAGACCTAGCTTTTTGGTGTACCTCGGGAGCTGACCCCAAACCAAGTGGCATGCGGAAGAATAAGTACTGCCTGAAGAGCGTTCTGAATGTGCAGATGCGAGAACTGGCCTCATCGAGCGGGATCTGGTAGAACCCTTAGCTTGCATTTAACCTTAAGAACACCTATGCAACTGTCAGCTCTGACTCGATTTCTCCGCGCTTGGCATCTAAAAATGCTCACGCTTGAGGTATTCATTAATGTTGCGAGGGTTCATATAAATCTTCAAACGGCCATTCTTCTTGCGAAATAAGACAAGTAGGCTCACCCATTAAGTTGGCTAGCCCCATTTTGCAATGCTACCAGCTTCAGACATTCTCTGCAGTTCCTCTTTCAGAGGTTGTTTCAACAGGTGTGGCACCCTGCGTGGCGGCTGGATGACAGAACGGGCGTCGTCCTTGAAATCCTGTACGGGTCCGCGAAACAACCAAGACCACTGAACAATTGTGGGCAGTCCTTCAGCACTCCTGCGACGTCTTTGCAGTGATCGCTGACACGGCCGCATTCCTCAGAATAAGACGGAATTATTTGCTTGTCGCCAGCAGAAGCAAAGCGTGCTGCTTTCGCACGAGAAATAACTCTACGACGGTCTCCTTTCCTTGACACTTCATTGGTAGAAGCACCGTGCCGCTGTAGTTACGCAGCGCTACATTGCTTTCTTTCGGCTTCACCTTCAGACCGCGGCTACTCAGCCAGCTCAGAGGAAGTAAGTTAACTTGGGAACCTGTGTCAATCTTCACGTTGAGACTTTTGCCGCACACACTCGCTGATACCACCCAATCTGGGTCTTTCGCCTCAACGGATACCTCCAGCGTTTTGAAGTCGCCGGAGTCCGAAACGCTTCCCGGTTCGACTTCACGGACCGCGCCGTCACACCCCACTTTCTTAGACGTGCAAGTAGCCGCGAAGTGGTTTTTTCGATCACAGTTGCGACACTGTTGCCCGTAAGCTGGACACTTTTTGGGGTTCGTGACTCCTTTTGCATTTACCGCACATGCATAGCCTCCACCACCTTGTCGGTCACCGTGCCCCACATTTTCCTATGTGTGGCCGCCATTTCCGCAGACTGAGCCAACTTCACCACCCTCTCCATGGTTAGTGGATCTTCACGCAACAACCGTTCTCGCAACTTGCCATCTGCCGTGCCGTAAACAATTTGGTCGCGTATCATCTAGTCACGGAGCGCTGCAACGTTGCATGGCTGGGCCTTGACGCGCAAGTTTCTCAGGTAGCTCTCAAATGTTTCTCCCTCGGCCTGGACGCGGTCTCGAAACACGTAGCGTTCATATGTTTCGTTAGTGCGCGGCTTGCAATTCGTTTCTAACGCTTGCACTATACAGTCATAGTTCTCCCGTTCCTCGGCTGTGCGCTCAAACGTGCTAAATACTTCGAGGGATGCCGGCCCCGCGACTTGCAGCAATAGAGAGATTTAGCTTACCGTAACGTGGGAGGTCTATGTGCCGACATCAAGTATGTGGCGCCATCTATGGCAGTTCGCGCTCTTTCTGTCTCGGTGGCATCCAACTAAAGCTCTAGTCGTTGACGGAACTTACGCCAGTTTTTGGCGATGTTGCCGGACAGAAGAAGACAGTCAGTTGGACGCAGACATTCAACTGCAGCTTTAACGGTACCACTTGTGACACCATGTAACCGTTACAACGGTCATGCTCGGATTGCTCGGGCAGAGCAGAGCCACGGAGCGAGAGAGACGCACACGGCGACTGCTCGGCCGGTTTATTGGCTTGGCTCAAGATGGATGGATGTTCGGCCACTGTTGTCGGACTAGCTGCCCGTTGCAGAGGTTGCCCGCCCAAGGTCGAATAAGGATGAAGCAAGTGGGGTGGGGAAGTAAATGTGGACCCCACCTGCCAAGGCAGCCGCGGCGTGTGCCGCCGCATTGCCCCCTGATTCGTCCGATGACCTGGGGTCCAGTCACGGTGGGTCCAGTGAATAGCGACAGTTGTCGCGAGTTGGTGGCGTTTAAGGAGGCGCTGTATAGCCGTAGCTGTTGCATCTTGTGAACCCGGAGTAGCGATTTCCTTTAAGCTTCAAAGAAATTAGTAAGAATACGTATTGACCTAGTTCCGGTGCAAGGCACTCCTGACAAGGCTCCCCAAATCGCGAGGAGTTCAGCGTGAAGAGGGGTACCTTGAGGTAGATGGCAGGCATAAGCGCCTGAAAGGGAAGGGTTGTCATCGCATACCCAGGCCATAGATGCAAATTCTCTTGTAATCGATGCGTCGGTGTATATGTCAGTCGTATAGTAATGCTTACTGCACTCATTGAGCATTCGATGTCAGCGCACGTTAAAAATCCCCACGTGGTCGAAATTACTCCGTAGCCCTCCACTACGGCTTCTCTTTCTCTCTTTCCACTTTCACTCCCATCTCCCTTCCTTCCCTTACGGCGCGGTTGAGGTGTCCACAGAAAACAAGTGAGACAGTTACCGCGCCTTTCGCTTCCTATAAATCAATCAATCAATCATTGAGCATTGTAGTCGTGATGTCTAGCGCGGAGGATAACGGCGAAACAAAATTATGGGTTTTTACTAGGTAAATAAAAAAGAATGTTTGAAAATATCCATTTTGCGCGAGAGGCGAACAACGTTTTATAAAAGAGAAATGCACCGGAACGGCAAATTATCGCTCTATTCATCGACGTGTAATACTGAAAACATGAAATTAATATATATATATAAGAAAAAAAAGATTTCGTGTAGTATTCGGTTTTTCACGAAAAGCGACACAAAAAGCGCATTTATTGAGGGGCTTCGCGTGACTATTGGTTTTTCTCGTTGAACGATTCCGGATAACGGGTCAGGGATGCGTCGGCCTGGCGATCGGGTCCCCGCCCACCGCGCCATGCGTGCTCGGAGGCAGGAAGCACGGAAACATCAATGCGCCGTTGCAGCGCCATGGAGCTTCAGGGGCCAGCACGAGCGTCTGCGCAAATTACGCACTTTCCGATCCACACAGGCATCTTCCGCACGCCCGGCCCAGGAGCCCGTTCAAAATCGAACGAAGGCCGACCGCCATACGTATGTTGATTAATGCGCTGTATTACGCGGTGGCTTATATGATTGGGTCGGCTAAAAAGCCGTCGCCGTGTCCCAGTTTGAGAGGAAAGCTTCAAGGAAGAGTCGAAAACGTGTCGGAAAAGTATGCACGTGATTGCGTACCAAAGTGTGAAGCAACCGTTTTTCTGTGTAGCGCTCAGGGTGACGTCATATAATTTCGCTTCCCATTTAGCATCTATCTGTTAGTCAAGTAGAAGATAAGGATTCGAAGAGACGACATATGTACAATAATAATAATAATAATTTGTTCACAGGAAGGGAAGGGCGCAGTATCTGTCACACTTGTGTCTGTGGACACCTGAACCGCGCCGTAAGGGAAGGGAGGAAGGTGGGAGTGAAAGTGGAAAGAGAGAAAGGGGAGCCGTAGTGGAGGGCTGCGGAGTAATTTCGACCACCTGGGGATCTTTAACGTGCGCTGACATCGCACAGCACACGGACGCCACTTCGTTTCGCCTCCATCGAAACGCAGTCGCCGCGGTCGGGTTCGAACCCGGGTACTCCGGCACAGCTAGTAGTCGGGCCTCTTACCACTGCACCACCTCGGCGGGGTCGTGAGCAAAAGTGGTATAGAACACTCGGCCGGTGACGCAGCTCGGGAAAACGGCATAAAAATGCCATATAGCGGTAGCGACAGGGACAGCGACTGTGACATATGCGTGTGGATAAAATGGGGCACCATCATTATTGTCTCGATCTCAGATAGCTGTTAGATGAAGTCGCAATGCAGTTTTCCCGAGCTCCGCCACCGGCTGAGTGTTGTATACCACTTTTGCTCACGACTGTACCTCCCGCTGTGTGCCGTTATTTATAAGCGTCGGTGTCCACCGAGGAGCGAACTACTAGTTTCTCTCTATCCACTTTCACTCCCACCCTCCTCCTTTCCCTTACGGCATGGTCAGGTGTCCGCAGAAAGAAGGGTGACAGATACTGCGCCTTTCCCTTCTTGTGAGCTAATTAATATTATTATTATTAATAGAATTAAAAAACATCGTTGAATGAAAAGGTCGTCTTAAAGACGCTTTCGCGTACTCTTACGGTAGAGATTGAGCGCCTCTATGATTTTATGCATACTGGTTGTGGTCCAGGAAACTACCAGGACTCAGATTTCAGGTGAAAAAGAGTTATTGTGACGGCTGACCCGTTCGTAAGTGGTCAGCCAATCGTCGACGTTGTCATCGCTGCTTCCACTGAAGGTAGCGGGGTCCCGTTGACGAATCGCACCTGTGCAGGTGACGGGCGGAGGTAGGTGCAATGAAGTCGGCTCCGTCATTGGTGTAGTCAACGTTCTGCTGCGAAGTTCCTGGGCGAGATGGGTACAGGGAATCTCAGATTGACCTCCACCAAGTGAGATGTGGATTTAATAGTTCGTTTGAACGTCTAGCGCTGCCAGTAATTCGGGCACAGCAGGGTCGAATTGCCAGCCGCAGGGCACAGCTTCAGCACGAGAGATGGGCGCCGGAGCCAAGCGATGGTGATGGCGATGCCGCAGCGTTTTCCGTTCTTTGCCTTCTTTACAGTTTGGCTAGTTGGTGTTCTCAGCTCACAGGTATATTATTTAGCGCAAAAAGACGAGGCAAGCAGGTAATTTCTTCAGCCTACACCAAGTTCCTTGTGAGGTTGCGCTTACGTAGGTCTGTTATATATTTATATGCCTCCTCCTCTCTTCAATAAATCATTCGTCAGTAGCGCCCGTGTTGCCTTGTTGTCCTGCCCTTCTACGCAAAACAATACGCATGTGAAGTGATATTATTGCGAAAGCAATACTACTTTCACTTTTCAGCCCTTCGAGTAGCGAGGCGGTAGCTACCATTGACCTTTAGCGTGACCTTTGGCGCGCCGCCAAGCACAGCTGCGCAAAAACAGGGGCCCCAACTCGCGCCGTCAACTCGCGAGGCGGTAGCTACCAACCGTGGCCTAACTCCCGCTCCCGGCCTCGGCGGCAGCTTTTCGATGGAGGCGAAAAGCAAGGCGCCCGTGTGCTGTGCGATGTCAGTGCACGTTAAAGAACCCCAGGTGGTCCAAATTTCCGAAGTCCTCCACTACGGCGTCTCTCATAGCCTGAGTTGCTTTGGGACGTTAAACCCCATAAACCAACCAACCAACCAACCAACTCCCGCTCCTTCCACGAGATGCGCTACAGCCGCAGTGACGTCATCACATCTGCCGCAAAAACAGGGCCCCAACTCGCGAGGCGGTAGCTACCAACCGCGGCCTAACTCCCGCTCCTACCGCAGCTACCGCCGGGGGTGCAACCTTAGATACTATAAGAGGTGGCCTAGCGGCAGGTGGAACCAACGCAGTCTCCAGGGATGCTTTCATTTCTGCTGGCGTAAAGAATGCCGTTGCAGCCGGTGCCGGAGCGGCAGTTGTACATTCTGCCTTAGCTTCACCCACAACCAAGTATATCGTTGCAGCCACGGAACTCCTTGCCACGCTACTAGTTATACATAGAATAACCAGGTAGCATCACGCAACAAACAATAGTTGAACCATATGCCGTGGCCAGAGTGAATCCCTGCATAACCATAAGCATAACCACAAGCACCGCAACCAGCTACACCACCAGCTGAACCTAGGCGTAGCCATAGCTATTGCATTCAGCTTAACCAAGCTAAACTACTGCCAATTTTTTCACGAGATTCGAGGATTCGCGAGAAGACTATTCGTTCAGGAATGGTTTGCCGCTTCGTTTCTCGTATTGAAGATGAAAATGCCCACGACAGTTCTTCGTTAAATGGAACTCCATGCTCAGCAAGCGTGAATTCCTTGATTTTGACACGCCTATTCTAAGTGCTATTTCTTCCTAAGCGGTATTTATTAGGCGTGATTTTCTCCACGCTTGTTCGTCGTACTTTCTCAACACGGTCTTGCTAAGCAAGCGTGAATTTCTTTACCTTTTACACTTTAATGTATGGCGTGACGTATCTACACTGTTGAAGTTCCCGCTTACAAGACTTTATCACCCACTCTAGTTAAAGAAGTTAGGCGTGATAACGTGTTCCGCTTTTACGCGATACAATAAATGAGAAGGGTTCAACGCTGCTGAACCGAATATGGAGCGAAAACGTTAGCTGCCGGTGACCGAGCGTTCTCCTCCTCCTCCTCCTCCTCCTCGTTCTTCTTCATCTTCTAGCAGGGGGGTCCACGGGTTACGGACCACGCGACGAGCGGTTAGACCTAGCTTAGTATTGCTTTCGCAATAATATGTATTGAGGCGATAACACCAGGAAAACGGGCATTTTCCTACAGCACGCATAGGCAAGCAATGAATCTCAGGCTTTATATAGAGCGTGCAAGAATGCAAGCTGTGTAGGGTCCACACTAAAAGGCGTCTCTCCGTTTCTTCTGTGCGATGGAACTCAATTATCTACCTCTTTCTCCATCGATTTTGTCACGATATTCGTCCGGCATACTTTCGTTTTGGTTTAAATATCCGCTTCTGGCCCTGTTTAATTTTTTCGCTTCTGTAGTCGCGTCACTGAACTCCGTTATAGCGGTATTGTAATCATCCACCCCGCCGGGGTGGCGCAGTGGTTACGGCTCGACTACTCTTCCCAAGGACGCGGGATCGAATCCCGGCCTCGGCGGCCGCTTTTCGATGGAGGCGAAAAGCAAGGCGTCCGTGTGCTATGCGATGTCAGTGCACGCTAAAGAAACCCAGGTGGTCGAAATTTCCAGAGTCCTCCAGTACGACGTCTCTCACAGCCTGAGTCGCTTTGGGACGTTAAACCCCACAAACGAACCAACCAACCTTTATTTAAAAACTTGGTTTGAGCATTCCTGCATCGTGTGTGTGTGTGTGTGTGTGTGTGTGTGTGTGTG
>JAJIZL010028762.1:33165-67206 GCA_023969395.1 Amblyomma maculatum
GTGTGTGTGTGTGTGTGTGTGTGTGTGTGTGTGCGTGTGCGTGTGCGTGTGCGTGTGCGCACACAAGTGCACCTCCACCTAACTCCGACCCCTTACTCTCCAGAAGCATCCATCTGCTGCAAACCAGCGGACCCGGGTAACGAAAATGCGACAAAGATATCAAAATATAAGACGCACATGAATGGACAAGCGACCAAAGAAGAAGCGACATGTGCTGACGCAGATTCATTGCATGAAATTGTATGATCCTATGAATGTTTACGTCTTTATTTTCCTGTCATTCTCCATTTATTTCGCCTTTTCTTTCTTTATCTTTATTCATTTCAATTTTCCTTTTCCCATCCTTATTTTTCTTTCGTTCATTCATTTCTTTTTTTAAGGATGTACATTTTTCTTACACCGCACCGAAATTGCACGGAATATGGCACGAGAAACCACCCCGCCGGGTGGTGCACTGGTAAGGCGCCCGACTACTGTGCCGGAGTTCCCGGGTTTGAACCCCTAAAAACGTTGACCCGACCACAGCGGCTGCGTTTCGATGGAGGTGAAACGGAGTGGTGTCCGTGTGCTGTGCGATGTCAGCGCACGTTAAATATCCCCAGGTGGTCGAAATTACTCCGTAGCCCTCCACTACGGCTCCCCTTTCTCTCTTTCCATTTTTCACTCCCACCTTCTTCCCTTTCCTTACGGCGCGGTTCAGGTGTCCACAGCGCAAGTGTGACAGATACTGCGCCTTTCCCTTCCTGTGAACTAATAACAACAAACTACAGCAGAAAGTCTCCTACAACAAATCTATTGCTACATTAAGTGGAACACCCTGTCAAAGCACATGAATTTAGAAAACATCGCAATACGTAATGAGGGGGATTAATGTAGTGCGGGAGGTTAGATCGAAAAAAGAACGAGGTAGCATTGTCCTTTTCGCAAATTCTTCTGAGGATACGATGGCTTCACGGTTTAGGAAGTATAGAGGAAGTGCACGTATCCCATTTAACCCGCTCCGCAGCCAAGCTATCCGCGATGAACGGTAGCTCTCGTTGCATTTTCGGCTGGTGAAACGAACCACTTTTGCCTCGAGGATGAGTCACCATGAAGCTGAAATTGTTTGCCAGGCTTCGGCAAGCTCGGAAGAAAGATGGCCTTCATCAAGGCTCAATATTCTTAACCAGGTTAGTTAGTATCTAAGTACCCCTTTCCATTTTCTCGTTCTTCGAGCAGTACGGAAGCGCGTAAGACCTAATTCACCGGTATTTTGTGTCCCTATACCCCTTTTTTACCTGCTTGCCTTTCTTTAGATAGAAGCCTGAAAATGCACGTGGAGAGTTTTATCGCCACAAAATGTCATACGTGCTTTGTGACAAATGTGGTTAATATATATTTTACCGAAAATCAATGCTGTGATATATATTACCTGCCGTAACAGAGAGCCCCACGTTAATTTAGTTGGCCAGTTTTTGAAACGCGCACCAATGCCTAAATGCTTGGTGGTTTTACATTTCGCTCCCGATGAAATGTATCTGCCGTAGTCGCGGTGCTTTGCGATCTTGTATTGCGAACTGAAAGTACTCAGACTTCAGAAAAAAAAAAAAAAAATTGAACGCAGGGACTAGACCTACAAATACACTAAAGATGCACTAGACAGTTTAATATTGTAACGAACTTAGTGGAAACGCAGAGGTGGAGAATGTATGGTGAAGTCGGGTATGCGGATATACGGCTGTATTAATGAAATGAACTGAGACAGAAGCGCTGGCTCACAAAGTCAGGAAGACCCGCAGCGGTTGCTCAGCGGCTAGGGCGCTTGAGTGGCGAGTCCGATGACGCGGGCTCGACCCCGACAGTGGTTGCATCGTTTGGTTGGAGGTTGGTTGGTTGGTTGGTTGGTTGGTTCATAGGAAGGGAAAGGCGCAGTATCTGTCACACTTGCTCTGTGGACACCTGAACCGCGCCGTAAGGGAAGGGATGAAGGTGGGGGTGAAAGTGGCTAGAGAGAAAGGGGGGCCGTAGTGGAGGGCTACGGAGTAATTTCGACCACCTGGGGATGGTTGGAGGAAAAGCGGAATATTCCCGTCTGCTTTGCGATGTAAGTGCACGTTGAAAGAACCCCAGGTGGTAGACATTAATCTGGAGCCTTCCACTGCGGCGTCAATACCATACATGGATTGAAAACACCACGTTTAGACGACGCTTCAATAATAAGAATGTTTCCTTTTTCAATATTCTAAGCTAAATTGAAGTTTTGTTTTATTGCGAACTAATATCAGCGGTGACCCGGTGATTTGGGCATCTGTCACGTTGGCGGGAGCAGCATGGTCACATCCGCAGTGTGTGACGTTTAACCCCGTTTCGCAGTGGTGCTGAGCCTTTTTCGGGGTTAAACCAGGGCAGGATTAGAAAAGAATGGGGGCCTGGGCTAAAGAGCATGCACCCCCCCCCCTTTGCGGTCCTTTCTCACTTCCATATTGTTACACTACGCAGATTCGGAGACGAAGAATAGTGCTGGAGTGGTGAAGAACGACAAAGCTGAAGCTAGGCTCTGGTAGGCTCTGTTGTTATAACAATATTACACTTCTGCATATACCCCGTTTCATTTTAACTACACCGAAATAAAATAAAAAAAAAAACAACGCGCGATCATTGTGATTAATGTGAGAGGGATGCATTAGTTTGGCAGCACACAGAACACAGCCGTAACCATTAACTGTCTGACGAGAAGGTAACAAATAATTAAGAGAGCATGCAGTCAGGGACTCACTCTGTTACAGCCCATTTTCTTATCCCAAAGCGGGAGAAAAGTATGATGCAACTGTTTGAGAGAAGTAAGGCGATGGTGGATGTAGAAAAATATTTTCTTCCTTATCTCATCTTTTGTTCCCGGCCGTTACTTTTTTTTTAGATGTCCTCCGCCAAAGGATTGGGGAATTCACGGGAAACCATAAAAACTCTTCTGCATTCTCTCAACAAGTGCAGATCATTTCCAAAGAAAGGCACCTCCAAGTGTGGTGGGGAATTACTGTTCTTGCAGATCAACAACTTTCCCCAAAAGCTAAAACGAAGTCAGGCTAGGCAAGGGCCCCACATCTTCGTTCTGGTTTTCTGTTTTCATACATGCTGCTCTAAGTTCCGTTATTTTCGGTTCCATATATGAAGCAGGTTAGAACAAAAGGGCCCTCTCCTCCTACCCTTGGAGACGAGGCTCTCACTACAGCCTCCTTAGTCCACGCCTTAATCCAGCGCTGGGCGAAACGGACGGCAGAAATGATCTTCAACAGTACTTTGCGCAGCTCGGAGACGTTGGTCACTTTCCGCTTTGGCGTAAGCCACTTGTACGCCAAAAAAGAAGAAACAATGCCATAGTGAACTGCATGATATAATTCCAACCCAATCAAGTCCAAAGGATGGACAGGGAAGTTATTACCTATTGAAATCCTGCCATTCTGCCCGTTAATTGGCCAGTATTATAAATGTTTCGCTTTAAAGAACGGGCTGAGGATAATAATTGTTATTTTTTAGCCCGAGGTGGTAGCATCCCCCCAGATGGCCGTTAAGATCGAGGAATAACGAGTTGTCTAATGTAAATTAGCGTAATGTGGGCCTAGCATAAGCCGTTCAGATATTAAGTGAGTTCAAAAGCGCAGTTGAAAGTGTTCCCATGCATCCATCAGAAGCCTACATATCCCATTCAGTCCCTGCGGTGCACAACAAAACATCGTCGACAGCCGCTCCATACGTTTTCTGTTCTCAAGAACGTTCTCTCAAACGAACAAAGCGCGGCTGCATGAGCCAACGAGGGCAGGTCAAAGTGGCAACTCCGCAACCCTTTCGCTGCTCCCACCGCTATTACCTGCCCGCCTGCTTCCCTCGCTCACGGGCGCTCGGATCACGCACCCACAAGGAGAAACACTGGAGATTCACCGGAGCACAGGCTCGGCCTCAGCACACGCACGCAGCCTCGTAATCGTCTCCCTGCCGCGTAAGCAGCTGCTCTCGAATCTCTCTTCTAGAGAATGAGTGGGCGTTGCTTCCATGCTCGAGACATCCTTCCTCCCCCCATCCTCAACGCACCAAACCTGCTGCAGCGCGAAGGTTCTCGAGCTCACGTAGTCACCGCCACACCGCGTTGCTACGCTTGCGGAGCCGTCACGTTGTAGCGCGAGGGGGCGATGAAAATGAGATCACTGTTTTCTGAGAAGCAGCGTTCGATCCATGCCGAGCTGCACAGCGGTGCGGTGGCTCCTACAAGAACGCCAGGGAAAAGAGCAGGTAGCGTTCGGTCGTCTGGCGCCTGTAGCGCCAGCATAACATACCCCGCACCGACAACTGCGAGGGCAGGTATAACGACGACATCGGCAACGATCGAACTCGTACTGGGGCGACGCTGCACGAACAGCTGAGTAGCCCGCTCAGATAGGTACACAGCAGGCAGGCATGCTCGATTTCGATGCTTCTATGCTGTTTCTTGTTAGCCCAGTGTTGTGCTTTTCTCCGCGCCACCTCTCCCATCTGTGTCCCCGCTCGCTTCTCCTCCTACCTCTACGCGTTCTGGGTAGTTCGTGACCCCACCAGCACGCGATTCTAGGAAGGTCAGTCGATTTCGCGCCGTCCCGCTCCTCCTCCCCCTTTTCCACCCCATCCCATTTCTTTCTCCCTCTATCTCTGCCCACCGCGCATCTTCTCTTCCTCGCAAACACTTCTTCATTTTCTTTTTCCCGGCGTCGTCACTCTCCGTTCCGCGTAATTATTGCACCGTTTGCAAAGCCGCGGACACGAAACAGTGCTTCTGCTTGCCCCGCTTACTGTCACACATGCTTGCGTCGCGTTATCGGACTCACTTCGCGTCCCTTTGTTTTCGCAGCTGCCGTCGCCTCCTTTGTGCGCGCGTTTTTCCCCTCTTTCTCTCTTTGTTTCGCCTGTCGCCCGCGAGACTTCGTATACGCGGGTTTTCCGGTCGGCCGTGTAAATTAGTTTAGATTAGATCACGCTTCAAGCGATTAAGCGGAGCCTTGTCCCATGAGTGCCTTGTTCAGTTATGTTAGTTATGTTACCTGGGGCAGGCTAATAAAATAAAAAAAAGCATAACTCGCTGTCTGGCCCGAATGAGTGAATATGATACTTTGGAACCTCATTTGCTTAACGCCATGAAAGCGAACGGGTCAGTGATAATATTACCGAGGAAAAACAAATTGAACGGACACAAAAACCGTGCATGTCAGACATACCATATGTGACCGAAAAATAGCAAACGCACTCCGTCAATAAAAACAATTTCCTACACTTGTCACTGGACTCGCGATTCTATAGGGCATCGTTAAATAACTAAAAATGCGCCATTTCCAGTAATCTGACACCTGTCACAGGAACTACGTCACAAATTGGGTTTGCTAATGAATTTCCATGCCTGTTTCCTGCATAGGAATGGCTGCTAAAAATAGTGGCATTCGAATATCTGTGCAAAAGAAAAACAAAATGAGAAAGAAATGATTAGTTGTTTAACCACCCTACACTAATAAGTAGATTTTGGAATGTGTACAAGAAAATAACAGTGACACAGCAGACAATACGCGCTACGTCTTTATAAATGGGGCCTACTAGTTTCCCCATTTTTATAGAGGTGATAAATCACAAATGATAAAAAAATTGGTTCGCAAACCACCAGTTCCGCACCTTTTAGCGTCCTACAGGGATCTACAGCATGATTCGGCACATTTACCGCTTCTTTTTGTCTCATGTTCTTTTTTTTTCTTCACTAAAGGACATCCAGGTGCGCTGTGAATCGGTACGCTCCCCCTACATGCACCAAGCACTGTGTGGCAGATCCGGCGAGCTGTTTGTTGGCAGTTCATTTTTCATCCGCAGCAAGGGAGCAAAGACGAGCAAAGACAGATCGTGACACGATGAGAATGGGGAATAGGACGAAAGAGAGAGGAGAGAAACTTCTCAGCTGCTCTGCTGCTCCTTATCGCTGCTATCGCCTTTATTTCCCTCGCTTCTTGTGAAAAAGAAGAGCAGTTGAGGTGTCTACAGTACCAAGGTAGCGTTCACAAAAGTTTTTTAAGCGTTCGGGCTTGCACCTGGGGTTCCACACCGACGTCTTCTGAAAAATGATCTCTCTCTTTGTTTCTGCCTTCATGAAATTTGGCTCTTTACCCGCCCTCCATATGGCATCCTAGCGTTTAATGGAGCTTGAGTGAAAGGTGGTCCAGTAATACGGGAAGCGCGATCATTTAGTCCACGGTCGCAAACGAATTTCAGTGCACGTTAAAGAACCCCAGGTGGTCAAAATTTCCGGAGTCCTCCACTACGGCGTCTCTCATAGCCTGAGTCGCTTTGGGACGTTAAACCCCACAAATCAAACAAACCACAGCAAACGAATTAAAAAGGACATTTTTTGTTATTTTCAGAACTGATTGCTGGGCTACAGCAGCGCATGTCGGCAGGAAAATGAACTCCTCCGAAGGAACACGAACAAAGAAAGGAAACACCTGGCGGACGCTCCATATTGTATGTGCTCGGAGCGCTTCCGTTTTATTTTAACCTTGCGTGACCATTTAAGCAATTGTGTACATCGAACTTTCATACTCTCTAACGAATGGTTTAGTTTGGTTTCTGGGTTTTAACGTTTCAAAGTGACTCAGGCTATGAGAGATATGCCGTAGTGGAAGTCTCCGAAAATTTTGACCACTTGGAGCTCTTTAACGTGCACTGAAATCGCACAGCACACGGGCGCCTATTTTTTTAGCGTGCACCGAAGAGCAGCAGCCGAGGCCAGGATTCGAACCCGGATCCTTGGGCACATTAGTCGAGCGCCCTAACCACTGCGCCATCCCGGCAGGGCTGAACTCTCCAACGAACAAATGAGCTAGTGAAAGAATAAAATAAACAAATAATGAACTAACAAACTAACTACAGAATCAATGAGCGAATGAACAAATGAGATAGCGAGAAAGCACGCGAGCTAACCAATGAGCGAACTACGAGCGAACGAAAAAACTAATGAACCATCAAGCGAACGAACAAACAATTCAGAAACGAGCGAGCTAGCTAGGAAATTAAAGAAGTGAACGAACCAGGGAGTGAGTAACGAACAAGAGAAAAAATAAACTTATTAACAAAATAACGAATGAATGAATAAATAAATAAATAAATAAATAAATAAATAAATAAATAAATAAATAAATAAATAAATGAATGAATGAATACATGAATGAATGAATGAATGAATGAATGAATGAATGAATGAATGAATGAATGAATGAATGAATGAATGAATGAATGAATGAATATTCATGCCCTTTATCAGGGGAAGTGAATTACTGAGAAAGCCGCCCAAATTTTAGGCCACATTAGAAACTCGCAGCTCGCTTTACAAAAACGCGCTGTACCTAAAAAAAAAAAATACGCACGAAACAAGAACGCTTTCCAGCACAGCTGGTGCTGATGCAGCTTGGCCTTCTTCCGCGCACCAGCTACCGGCAATGGCATTCTCAGGAGATCTCGTTACACCCGCAGACTTTTGACCCACACGAGTGCAACACAGCAGGGAAATGTTTATAGTCTGTCTTCTTGCTTCCCTTCATAGAAAAATGCACGGAGGAGCGAAGCGTCAGGTTCTTTCGAGAAAACCTCGTTCCACCGAACTTCCCGCCTAGCTATGGGTAACTCTGCACGGTTCACGACCCAAGACACGTCTGACTCAGACGTATAGAGCTGCGAAGAACTCGCGAGCGCTTTGCAAGAGCCGAGGGACTGTGTTTCGAAGGCTAAAAAGGGTTTCTCTCGCACGCACACACACACACACATCACATGGCAGTAACACGTACAGAAGGCTTTCCGGGCCACTCTATCGCGCTCCGTTTCGCGGGTGTGCCGTCAAGTTTCGCTTCGCTAGGAATTTCCGAAACTGCCGAACTGACAGATTCGCGCCAAGTACACTTTTCGAATGCACTCCCCCTGGCTTGGAAGCGAGCTCCAACCCTGCCCCGTCGTAGCGGCCGCTTTGCTCTCTTGTAGGCCAGCATCACTCTCCAACCTCTTCTCCAGTGAGCGACGTTACACTCAGGTTTCTTCGTTCGCACTTTTTGGGCTTACCCACAGCCACCACACTCTCACTACACATAGTCTCTTTCTCTGTCATTCCCTCTGCTATGCATTTTATTATGTATATTCCACTCCTTTGTAGTTTTATTCCCTTTTCTGGTGTGACCGAGAAAGAGAGGCTCCTTTCTTATTTTTTTTTTATGCTTGCGGTCTTGGAAGCACACCTCAAAAGTCCTCTGAAGCCTTTGTATATATTTTCTGCGCACTCCTATCTCTCATAAAAAAAAAAAAAAAAACACACTTTCCGCCCAGAAATCTGCTACTCCAGGCACTAGACTGCATCGATGGTCGGCGGTTTTTTTCTTCAGGCATCTCCCTCAAAGATGCTTTAACTTTCAGGCACTTGGTGAGCCTAGTGAGATTTTATTTCTGGGCTGCGCTGTACTCCCGTCGGATTTGTCTCAGAAAACAACAAAGCAGCGAAGGAATGAACGGGAACCCAAAGAGTTGGCGCGACTGAAGCGCTCTTCAGTCACACTGAACGCCCGGCCCAGCAGCTTGAATGCATTGCCTTTTAGCGAAGCTTGCTGTGTTGCTGTGCTAAGCACTGAAATCCGGTGCGCTAAATGGAAAGATAAGTGCACTAGCGAAAAACTTTCAAAATGGCAGCGTTTAGGGCTCCATTTTGCGGAAACTTCAGGCCTTGTCATCGGCGTTGTCAGTACTGACGTTGCGAACGAAGTTTCATTATTATGCCTCTGACAGGCGGTAGTTCGTGGGTCACATGACCAGGCACGGATGGGCCGTCGGGTTTTGTGACGTCACGAGGCAACGTTACATTGCTGAATTCGCAGCTACTGCCAACTCGGCTAGCTTCTTTAACATTGTTTAGTTTGATTTCTGAGGTTTAACGCCCCAAACCTACTCAACCTATGAGAGACGTCGTAGTGGAGGGCTCCGGAAATTTGGATCACCTAGGCTTCTTTAACGTGCACTGACATCGCATAGCCTCCATCGAAAAGTGGTGGCCGCAGCCTACTTGCGGCGCTTGGATTTCTAGTCAGGCCACTCATGCACTTTCGTATAGTCAAAGCGGAGCAGTCGAGTGGTCATTCATGTAATATGGTAGTTCACGGATATATGCTACCAAGTATGCCCGAGATAATAAAAGTATAAATTAAGGGATTAGTGATAAAGCGAGCCACAAAGTGCATGCATGCGAACGAGCATCCGCGGGGGGAGCAAGTGTCTCTCAGTTTTTATCCTTGTCGAAAGAGCAATCACCGGTTCGTTTTCCTGTGAGGAAAGAATGTTAACTAGGTTAGGTTGTCCCAGTTCTAACAGTACGGTGCCAGTCGAAGGTTAACGAAAAAAGGCCTTCGCCTTGCAGTAGGCGCAGTCTGGATGATGTTGGTGGTGACATGTTTATGACGCATTTCTTGAAGTACATACAGAATGGCCATCGCAGTCAACGACATTATGTGCCCCAATTACTCCTTTCTGAGAAACTCCGGGAAACAACGATAAGGAGAACCCATGAATTAATGTATAATGTGTTATAACTCCCCAAGTATGGGGCACCTGAGCCAGTTCGTTGCATAGCTGAGGTGACTCTATCTGGAATAGCTCCCAGAAGGACCCATACAGAGAATCGAAGAAGAGCCCAATTTTAGTTTAAGTGATCGTCCAATTAATGGTCACAATACTGATACCGCCTAGTCTATAACGGTGATGATATCATCTGTGATTCATAGTGGGCGGAACAGCGCGAAAAGACGAAACACACAAGAGGAGATGCACAACAGAGGAGCGCTCGTCTGTTGTGCGTCTCTTCTTGTGTGTTTCGTCTTTTCGCGCTGTTCCACCCACTATGAAATTGTACCAACTGGCCCAACTATCCATCGTACTTCATCTGTGATTCAGTCATCTTTAAAACGGGCGGGCGTCATGTGTTTACCATTTTACCAATTCCGTTAACAGATGCCGGCTAAGTCCGTGTTAAAGAAAGACATTGACTGCTTCCAAGCCTGCTGCAACAGTCCAGCTGCAAACTGCGCCTAGTGCATATACAGTCACACTGCCGGCGGAACATAACGCGAAAATTCCTTCGCTTATTTGGTCAGACGAAGCACTCCACTTAAATGTTCTGGTAAGTGTTTCGCCTAAGGCTTACCGACATGAGTCCGCCCAAACTAGTCGGCTCCTGTGAAGCGAGATTGTTTGTTTTTCTGCGAGGCATTAGTTTTCTTTTACAGATCTTTTTTGTTTACTGCTATTGCGAACGATAATTATAGTAGGAGCTTGGGGGGAGGGGGAGGGGTTCGTTTATCGTAGTTATGGGCGAGAATGCGCGCGAAAATGTGGGGAAGGGGCAATGTCTGCCCGGATTGAGTCTGAACACAACCCTTTGGTTGCCCCCCCCCCCTCCCCCTCCCCCAGCGTCTGCCACATTCTCGGGCCACGAGAGCTAAGCGTCACCGTCTCTCCCCTCTAACCTCCCTCTTCCCGCCATTGAGCCCGACGGCAGTGCGCGAATTGGCGCAATTATACAGCCGAGTCCGTGCCGGCGCCTACGCCGGCAGCGCAATGCGTTCAAGCTCCGCCGCCGGAGAGAAGAGGCAGCGGCGCAGGATTTAACGAGCCCTCCTCGACGACCAGGCGGCCGGCTGTCTGGCTGGCTGCGCGGTCGGCACCAGCCTGCCCGATTCCGCGGGGAATGTCTCAGAGACGAACACTGGCCAGGCTCCTTTGCGAAGGCCAGTTAAGAAAACTGCGCGCACGAATAGTGGCGTGGTAGAGTCATCTAGCAAGTTAGGAAGGAAAGCAAAGGAGTAAAATGAAAAAAAAAAAAAAAAGAAAGGAGAAAAAGAAAACACGTTTTCCGTGTTGTACGACGGCAGAGGCGATTTTTTCACGTCTTGTCGGCTTTACGACCAAAGTTTCGTTTTTATTCGAGGTGTCAACTTGCTGTTACTGACAATCTGTATTCCACAATAAAAGTTAACTGGTTGCTTTGATCCACGAGTGAGAAATTATAAGTGCAATAATTTCTTCTTTTTTTTTTGTGCCAGAACCCATTTCAGCCAGCCCCATGGCCTCACTGATGGCGCGGCTCACACCAGGGTTTAAAACAGAGGCAAGAGAGCGATGCCTTTGCGTGTGTGATAGACACGGTGGTGATAGACTCGGGCTGCACACTGTGGCCAACGTGTCAGGTTCACTGGAGAACATGCGCAGCTGCACGCATTAGGTGGTGAAGGGTGGCTGTTCCTGGCCCTACGGGGCTGGGATGGTATAGGTCAACGCCGCTTGCGGTGGGGGCTAGCCAGCCACCGAATTTTTATCTGTTGTAGGCCGTCATTGCACCCGCCACCGCTTCGGTGGTGGACGACGGCTGTTGCGGCGCGCGTCTCTCTCCCTCTTCATTTTCCTTTTTTTTCTCTACTTTCTTCTGTCTGCATGAGGCAGCGGAGGTAGCTCAGCTGCAGAGCCCGTAGCAGGCCCGTGCATTTTCTTTTCCTTCTTCCTACAGCTACAACAACAACATTAGTTTATACTCCCTCGACAGCGGAAACCAGGCTAGAAAATTGGCGCCCGCGTGTTGTTTAGTTTCGTTTTTGTCTTTGGCCTCGTTTTAGGTGTCTAGTTATTATTTTGCACCAAGATATCCCTATTCAAATGATTACTCTATTTTTTTTCCACGTAGTAAACATTTCTTATAGTTGCGTAAGTTTTTTTTTCTTTTTAGGCAGCAGGGTATCTTTATATGTTTCGTTGGATTTTTTTCGGTAAAATATTGTTTTTGGCAATTAAAGTCTGTTTTGCAATGCATATTTCGTTGTTAAACTTACATGCCGAAAAAGCACGTTTATTTAGCTTTCATTTCGTTTGTTACACAAAATAATAAATTAAGCAGCTTTCGTATAAAAAGATGAGACTACGCTGAAACCTACAAGGAACGGTCATTTTCCCCATGATAAGAAAATAGTTAAACATTTTGTTCACCTTGCTCATTTGCTCGGATTCGTATTCCGTTACTGTGGAGGTAGAGGTAGCACGTGTGTTGGGACCGGGGTTAGACTCGGCCACGAGGACTCGACGTCGCCCCAGCATAGTAACAACAGAGCAGAATCAAGGCGGTCTCGGGCGCTATAGTATACAGACTTGGACAAGGAAGCCGAAAATGAATTTGTTGTCACATAGTGAAAACAGAAACCGGGCTACGCTTCAGCCATACTTCCGCAACGGCTGCTCCCTTTCCCACTGAAGACGTTGACGTGCAGGAGAGTCGGTGCCGGTCTTGTTCTGCTGCAATGTCGATGTAGTTGATTGCTGGCCCGATGACGTCCTTCAACTAAAGCGCATGCGTGAACCTGATGATGGCTGCCGGAACAGGTGCGGTCGCTAAATTGTGTTTCCGGCCGAGATGGGGGTCAGTTGTGGAGATATTGCAGGTCCATCAAGGATACCGCCTTTCACCATGACCTTTGCGATGTGTTACTCGTAATCTCGTCGCTTTGAATTAATTTACGCCACAAACAGCCCTCTCCACATGAGAAAGATAGACGGGGGTTAATAGTCAGCCTCGAGTAAGTAATAAGATAACATGTAACGCTAAGTACGGCTATCGGCTTTGTTGATCCGACGACAATATTAGCGTCATTACGACTATCTGAAACCCTTAGCACACACAGCTGGAAAACCCAGTACACCGTTTACCTTTTAATGTTTAACTTCCCCTGCAGAGCCGATGTTTAGTTCCTTTTTTTGTGGAGAAATTCACATGCTCGGTAACGAAAACAAACATTCGGACGAAAATAGCTCCTTACCTCATTACATCACAGTACGTTTTCAAGAACGGCACAAAAAGACCACACACGAGGGAGAAAGAGCAATGAGATCAAACACGTTCATAAGCGTACCTGTCGTCGTTTTTGTCTGCAACCGACCCATTTATTTCCTATCTCTTCATCTAATACAAAGCTACAAAGTCGTTAAGGCAAGGTTCCTTTCGAGAAGGGTTTGTTGGTACCGTAAAAGGATAAAGAAACCCACAAGCTGGGCTGCTCTAACTCTTGCTTTGACTCTGACCATTGAAACCTTCAAACGAGATGAAGCCATTTATTTTACGGCCCCCCGTCTAGCCAGTCGAAAGGTCTCAGTTAGAGCGCGCGATGTGGATCTAATTCCATTTTTCTTCCTTTTATATCTTGCGCTTCGAGCAGTTTGCGGCTGGCGCCCTTTTCTTGGCGCCAAAGTTCGCAGCAGCTTAGCCGTGTCTGGTACCGGGCTGGGCGAAATAGATATAGAAAGGCCTTCTATTGCATTCCTTAGCTCTGTATCCCTTTCCGACGCCCATTATGTTTCACTATCGAAGAAAGGCCTGAAAAATTTTGTTTCTGTGTGTATATAGAATCCTTTATTTAACAAACGCAGCACGTATGTCACGAAATCTTGAGGAATTAACGCAAGCCATTCCTTTCTGCGCTAACGGAATCGCTGGTTTATTTTTCTGTCAAACATATTTATGCACAAATAATTTACCATAGAAATTCTTGTTTTTAGTTTTTATAACGTAGACTAATCTTTCAACAAAAAATCAGCTATATTATCTCTTGCCAAAACATTTCGTTGCGTCAGAGGATAACGAAACAACACCAGACCTCATCGGCTTGGCGCGTAGAACTTGGCGACGTTCATCTCCATTTCTTGTTATAGAAAAACGATTACTTTTTTTGTAGATCTGAAGGGGTACTGCCGTTCTCCTCTGTAGGCATTCGAAATGTAGAAGATAGTAATGGATTGTTCAAGGCAGCGGCAGAAGGCTGGATAAGAAAATTTTGGAGCAGTTGCGTACGCAGTAAGACTGAGATGCCATATCCGGGCAATCGCTTTAGTGCGACCTGTCAGAACAACGTCACAAGGAAGAATTGTCGGAACAAGAACAAGTAAATGACGCAGGGTGAGCCGCTGTTATCCCACTCTTCCTCCACAGTAACAAAAAAAAAAGTTTATACCGCCATTCTGGACGATGACAATTACCATATTGTCTCCAGTGTCGACAATCATCTTCGCAAAATGCGCATTTAGTGGGCTTACGCAAGGCGGCTCTTGCCAAAGTAAGTTTTAGCATTTTCGATTCGTCACTTCTCGGTGTGGGGTCTCCAGAGCAGGTTTGCAGTGACAAGACGGCTTTCCAGAAAACCCCTCACCGTTCCGTTATCCCGACCGCACACAGTTTCATCTCGTGTAATATATACAAAACAATCGGGGAGCGTAGTTCTTTATTGTGTCCTCTTGGCAAGATATATACTACGTCCTGTGCAGCTCTCTCGCGTTGTTCAAGGGCGCACATCCATCGCTTCTTATCAAATCCGCGCCGGCAGAGAGTTTTACTATACTAAAATAAAAAACGCGGTAGTTGTCCTTCGGAGTTGTTTTTGAACCATTTCCCTGCACCGGCAACGTAGGAGCGTCCCGCAGTCGTTTCCAGAACAGCGACCTCACGCGCATTCTCACAGTGCAGTGCGGTGAACAATGCGAAAAGACGACAGATACAACGTCTTTTGCGATGCGAGCAACGAGCGGCGCGCACACAAGGGGGAAATCAAATAAAGAGTAAAAAGAAAAAAATGAGTGCAGCCCATGCAGACGGTAATGGCAGACACCCTCTAAAGGTTCTTGCCAGGCGTTATTCATCGCAGACGAGCCTTCTCGACCCAAACACAATTACGTGTGCCTCAAAGCCGCTGAGCTACGCCGCTTTCTCGCCGCTGGAGAGCTAGCTGTTCGTTTGATACGGGTCGCTCTAAGAGCTCTATAAATTCTCGGCCCGCGCTTGCGCGTGTCTCGCTCGCACCTGTTGATCATGGCTCTTGTCTTGCAGCCGCAGCGTGTCATTGTCTAGACGACTGTCTCTTCGAAGCGCCCAGATCGGGGCTCTGTTTACCCTGACCTTGTTACCACGCTCTCGCTGAGGTCGGTACTTAGCACTAAGCGCACATTCCATCGGACGAACTGCTCTGAGTTTCTCGCCGGTGATAGCTTCGGTCGGCTACTGAGGTGCCGCGCTCTGTTAAAGGCTTTCAAGTGGGTTATTGTCAACAATACGCTCCTATCTTGAACGAAGCTTTGACGCGGAGCGTTACAGACTTCCAAGAAGCATGAGTGGGTACGCGTGCGCTAAATGAAAAAGGAAAGACATCTTAGCCGAATATGTAGCTTTCGAACGGCACCGTCGAGTGTCAATTGAACAACTTGACAACTTGAAGAAAAGGGGAAGGACGGAAATAACAATAAAGGGAAAAATATTGGTGGTAGTTTAGCTTGGTTAAGCCTGGATATCAGAAACGAAAAGGTTCGGCGATGCCATGGCTTAGCTTGTGGTTCCTTGGCGTAGTTGGCCCACTACACACACTTTCGAATGAATTTTTTGGGAAGCGAGGCTGATGCTCACGAGTAGCATAGCCAAGCTCACTCCCCCCGCCGGCGTGGCGCAGTGGTAGGACGCAGGATAGAATCCCAGCCTCGGCGGCCGCTTTTCGTTGGAGGCGAAAAGTAAGGCGCCCGTGTGCTGTGCGATGTCAGTGCACGTTAAAGAACCCCAGGTGGTCGCAATTTCCGGAGTCCTCCACTACGGCGTCTCTCATAGCCTGAGTCGCTTTGGGACGTTAAACCTCACAAACCAAATCAAACCAAACCAAATTAAACCGAATGTCAAGGTCCACTTTTCGTAAACGGTTAACCTCATCGTCACATCCAGTGCTCTTCTCAGCAGCAAAAAGCGTCCGTCTTGCTGCGTCACTTATGTGTCTCTTTTCTAACCGCGCTGCACGCTGTTCTTCACTTTCCTCGGCCCGCCGCCTCCTCTTGTTTTCATTCCGCCGTGCAGCAGTGGCTTCGGCCTGAGCAGCAGCACCCGACGCCTCGTCTCCTGTCATTCTTCTTCTTCTCTTTCCTGGCATACGGTGTCACGGTGCCCTGCCGACGGCTTGAAAACCTAGCGCAGTGCATCGATCATTCTTCTTCTTCTTCTTCTCCTGTGACGTCACTTGGTTTGCGCATGCGCAGCTGTTTCTTTTTCTAACAACGGAGCTCACGCGAGACTCGCAGTTGACTAGCCTAATGAAGATTTTCGCTTCAAAACAAAAAATCTAGCACTTGTACCGAACTGCACTAACTATTAAGCATACTCTCGGCATGCCTGCAAGTACGAGAATGCGAGTCAAGGACCGGCAACGTTCATGCTCGCGCCTTAAGTCCCACAGTGAAAGAAAGCTATTACTGCTCAGTGTGAGTTGTGTAACACGTGTACTGAGTCTGCGTATATAGCACGCACGCAGGTAGAGCGCTGTGCCAGGGTCCTGTTTAAGCAGCGTAAAACGTGAAGAAAACAGCACACTGAAAATCAATGATGTACGCATGAATCTGCATTATCGCATATACACATCAAAACGAAATTAGCGCGCGCTATCAAATTTAAACGGTCTCGAAGCATATTTATCCGTGCGCCTATTGATCTGGCCTGAAATACCGTTGCCTGTTATCAAGCTGAAGGGATCTCTGATCAGACAAGTTTTTATTTATTAAAGAACGAACCGCTAATATAGCGCATCTTTAGTATGTTAGAGAGAAGCATAATGAAGGCCAAACAGGCTGTAACGGATGTCTTGTGTAATATCCATTCTCAATGCCTGCGACGCGAACACGATGACTTCATACATCTTGCGGCGCCTATCCATTTGTCTTACTCCTTTCTGCTGCCCCATTTCTCTCTGGTGTCCCTTCCTCATTACCGTGCACCGCGGTTCTTTACGCCACAGAGGTTCTTACTCTCACATGTTTACCGCAAACCGTTGAAACATCCATTTCCACTGCGCTCAACGTAAATCCGAACTCTGCAACACAAAGAGGCAGTCCACAACGCCGCAAAGCATATGCTGCCTGTCGGTCGCATCGGAGACAGGAATCGGCGAAAACAACGATTAACTGAGCTGGTTCACCGTGAGGCCATCTCATTCATCCTTGCCGCGTGAATCCATTTGTTCTATTTTTTCTTCAAAGTACAAACATCCTTGCATAACACGTCAAAATATCATGAGCAATCTATGAATCAAATAGCCACAACCTTAACTTCTTGGTCATCGCCCGCGCCCGTTGAGTGTGGGACCTCGGACCATCATCCGTACACTCACTCGTTTTACAAAGGCTGCGTTATGCGTGGGCTGGCTACACGTTCCAAAAGGAACCGTGCCTTTGGAAACACCGGCAACAGACTAGAAGAGCAGCACGGACGTTTCGTGGACGCAGAGGAGAAAGGCGGGAAGAGGGTAGGGCAGGGGGCATTGGTTTCTTCGGGGGTGTCGGACCCATCATGGTTCTCAGGGCCCGTCTGACTGCTTCCTCTCATAGTGGCGTTGACCGCCAGCCATGTATGCGGCGACGAACTGGCGTTGCGAAGGATCCGACGTCGTTTTCATGGACCACCGCTGTAGCACGTCCGTGGGCCCGGCACGAAAAGACTATTACACAGACGCAGTACGGACACCACGAAGCCAGCGACGGCGAGCTCTTTTCTGCACCCCCCTTCGTGAACATTCGTTGCTGTCTCGGCGGCGGCACACGAAACAAACTCTACGTTCATGGATGCCGGTTCCGAGTGAAACCAAACTGACCGGCTTGCTAATGCTCGTGCTCTTTAGACGCCGGACACGCCGCGGAAAGTTACTGGGCATCCTGTAAGCAGCTGAATAGACTCTAACCGCTGAAGATTCAAGCGTGTTCGAATTGACTGTTAGCGCTGCGTGGTCGTCTTCCTGCATGGTTGTTTTGCATGTGAAGCAAGCTTGAGCTGGTTTTCGGTTAACCCTGGTAGGCGCTGCTCGTAGTAAGACTGCTTCAAGATACTAGCAAATGCACAAAGGTCTCGCGGGTCGCGGTGGCCGAAACGACGAAACGCAAGACGCTCGTGTACTGTGCGATGGCAATGCGCGCCAATGAACCCCAAGGGGTCTAAATCATACGGAGCCCTCCACTACGGCGCTCCTAGCTAATTTATTTGCTTGGACGTCAGATCATTTTCTTTTATATGAACCAATTTAGAAAATTCAAAGATAAACAGAAATAAAACACTTCGACCAAGCGGAAAAAATACAGCTGAAGGAAATCTGAGATACAACTCTAAGCTGGCACGCTATAATAAAATGCCTGAACAGGACAAGCTGTACCTGCTACATAATATTAAGAATACTTAAAATGTTTTGAATGTGAGGGGTCGATACGACACACAAGAAGTCAACAATCAGCGATCCCAAGAAAAGCACTGTGGAAATTTATCTATTTCTGCCACTGACACGAATTTGTACTGTATATTTTTAAGGTGAAATATAATTAAATACAAAGTAGAAGAAAAATAATACGCCGTTGGTGGGATCCTATCCCACCACCCCCGAATATCGCGTTCACTGCTCTTCTTATGTGCGACAGATGTTCAATGTTCTACTTTCTTGGGTATTAATGTCGCCTGTTACCGAACATTAAGGATGTTCTTTAGCGCCACCCTAACTCATAGCGGCTTGCGTAGTAGCCATGTCTTACCGCAAGTGTCATGTGCACGCGATAGAGAGAGAGAGAGCGAGAGCTGCGTGATAGCCCTCTTGCGCAGCATCTAGCCTCAACTGCAAGACCCGACACCGTCGTAAGCTATTAAGCATACAAACGTAAGAAAGGTAAGGGGTTCATCAGAATACACAAATGAAGGCCTCGCTGGATGCTGGCTTCTTTCATTTCAATACATATATTAGCGCACGTTCTTAAGCTCTAGAAACACGTGACGCAAAAACGTTATATGTGCCGTGCAGGAATCGCTGATTTTATGGTTTGGTTTGGTCTTGTGGGGTTTAACGTCCCAAAGCGACTCAGGCTATGAGAGACGCCGTAGTGGAGGACTTCGGAAATGTCGACCACCTGGGGTTCTTCAACGTGCACTGACATCGCACAGCACACCGGCACCTTGCTTTTCGCCTCCATCGAAAAGCGGCTGCCGAGGCCGGGATTCGATCCAGCGTCCTTGGGCACAGTAGTCGAGCGCCGTAACCACTGCACCACCCCGGCGGGGCGTTTCAGCGATATAGAACCAAGATTTTCAATAACCACGATGTGTTTATAAAAAGTTGTATTAGACATTAGACATTCACATTAGACATTCACATGAGCGGTGACAAATGACCAAAACAGAAAATGCACATGATCAACAACAAAGGACAGTGGACATAAAATACATCCTTACGAACAAATGCATCACAAATCAGTATTTACATGCAGAATAAAATTTGGCAGTTCGTGATGATGATATATACAATCTTGAATGGCAATGTACATGAAGGTATAGACAGTGTAGAATTATTTGCCAAATAAAATAGATATAAACATGCACAGCAATCGCATGCACAGTATGTATTGCACATGTGGGTTGTGATGTGGACAGCTGTGAGTGGACATATATATTTGCATTATATTGCAGGTACCAAGGTGTGTTAAAAACGACTCAATACACGTCCATTCGACATGCGTGGATGCACATGTGTGCTACGATGTATACAGGAGTGAGTTGACATAAAAATTTACATTATATTGCAGGTACCAAGGTGGGTTAAAAACCACCCGGACACGTCCATCCGACACGGAAACAAAAGGGCACCATCACCTCGCTGGTGGAATGCTTCAACGATCAGCATTGGGCTACAGAAACGTTACCAATATCCTGGAAGACAGCCGAGGTTCGGTTCATTCCGAAACCGAACAAACCCCTTAAACTGGATAATCTAAGACCGATATCGCTGACCTCGTGTTTGGGGAAACTCATAGAGAGGGTCATCAACACGAGACTGAGTAGATACTTAGAAGATAACAACCTCCTACCTAACACTCAATTCGGCTTTCGCCCACACCTATCAACACAGGACGCCCTGTTGTACTTGTACAAAGACCTCCTTGAGACACCTCCCAAGTCACAGACAAGGGCCATCCTGGCACTTGATTTGAAAGGAGCGTTCGATAACGTTCTACATAAAAATATCCTGCAAAGCCTCGCCGATACCAACTGTGGCGCAAGAACCTACAACTATATCAAAAACTTCTTATCAGCCAGGCAAGCCACTATAAACTTCGGTGGAATAAAATCAGATCTCATCACTCTAGGCCCGAGGGGAACTCCGCAAGGGGCGGTACTGTCACCCCTCTTGTTCAACTTAGCTATGAAAGATCTACCAGGCCTTCTTTCCGAAATTCCCGGCATCAAACACACATTGTATGCGGATGATATCACTGTCTGGTGCAACTCGGGGAGTGACGCCGAGATCGAGGAGCGTCTTCAAGCAGCAGCGGACACGGTGGCCCGGTACGCCAGGGAGAGAGGCCTCCAGTGTGCGCCGGAAAAGTCCGAGTTGCTAATTCTGAAGAACCCGAGGACACCCCTAGCACAGAACATCTCGGTGTATATAGAGAGCCACCCAGTACAGAAACCCACGGAGATCAAGATCCTAGGGCAGTATATCCCGCAGGGGCGACAGAACACCACCACAATGAAGAAGCTTACAACATCCACCGAGCAAATCCTCCGGATGATACATCGTATCCGAAATAAACACCATGGCATGAAGGAAAGGGACACCATTCGCTTGGTGCAAGCTTTCGTGATCTCGCGGATAATGTACGGGACGGCATTCCTTAACCTCTCCAGGTCGGAAATTGAAAAGTTGGAGACACTCATCAGGAAAGCCTACAAGACGGCCCTGGGGCTACCGAACTCCACGCCAACGGCCAAGCTCATGGCTCTAGGAGTACATAATACCCTCGAAGAGATGTGGGAAGCACAATGGCTCTCACAACTCAATAGGCTCGCACTTACAACACCCGGCAGAGAACTGCTCGAGAAGATCCATGTTAATCAGCCCTATACAATTGACCAAAGGGAAGAGGTCCCACGCGATGTGAGAAGACGCATCAACGTGTACCCCATTCCGCGGAATATGCATCCCGCATATAACATCGAGAGGAGGATAGCAAGAGGGGAAGCCCTGCAGAAGAAATGGGACAAGCAGACTAACACCCTTTACGTGGACGCAGCAGGACCACACAATGGAGTCATGACTATCGTAGTCTCAACGCCTGCGGGGTCGATGGTGAACTGCGCCTCGGTGAAAACATCTAACCCCACTCACGCAGAGGAGGCAGCTATTGCATTAGCTGTAGCATCTAACCCCAACGCCGTTGTGCTCACTGATTCTCAAAACGCCTGTCGCAACTTCAATTACGGATTAATTCATAAGTCAGGGTTGTCATTGCTAACTAAGCACCCACCCAACCAAGCATCAATCATCTGGTTTCCCGGTCACCTGGAACTACCAGGAGGAAACGAAGCCGCTCACAGGCATGCCCGAGCTCTTCTATACCGGGCGTCTCCCCCTGATGACCATAAAGGGTGCCGTGACCTGATAGGTTTAGCAGTGTATGCTGACAATCTCGCGCCATACAGAACAGCCAGAAAGGAGTACCCAACACCACACAAATCCCTCAATAAGTTAGAAGAGAACATCCTTAGGAGACTACAAACCAACACATACCCAACACCAGCTAAATTACACCTGTGGTACCCTACACTATACTCTCCGCAGTGCCCACACTGTGGAGAGGTAGCTAACCTCTACCATATGGTGTGGGCATGCCAATTTAATCCCTTAGTTGACCCCATTCCCAACCCCTCGGAGGAGCAGTGGGAGGCTATTCTGCTCAGCGATGATCCTGACCGTCAGCACTGGCTGGTGGGGAGGGCCAGCGCAGCAGCAGCAGCCAATGGACTACCGGACTAGGCGGCCCACCCACATGTTCTGAGAATACTGAATAAATAAAGATGTTTTCAATCAATCAATCCCGCTCTCCAAGGTAGAAAGGTTCATCAGCCAGAAATCTTACGATCTCCTTTCGTTTCAGCGAGTCGAACCAAGATGTCCATGGTTCTTGTAAATTTACTACTGCTTCCATAAATCGTCGCATTACTGTGAATTCCAGAAGGTTTTATTCGAGACACGGAATGTGTACCATATGCTTAGGATTACTGAGGTAATTTAGTGGGTGTTTAGATTAGTATGTCTGTGAACTCCATGTTATAGCAATTACTTCGGCCTTCTGCAGCAATTTTTTTTGTCTGGATTGTTCCTTAATTAACGCTGCGCCCATTTATCAATGGTTAGCGCGCTTGGCCACTAAGTCGAACTCAGGCTCTGCTCCCTATCATGCACGCGCATTTGGATGGAGTTAAGTTAAATTGGTTCACAGGAAGGGAAAGGTGCAGTAACTGTCACACTTGCTCTGTGGACACCCGAACCGCGCCGTAAGGGAAGGGAAGGGAGGAAGGTGGGAATGAAAGTGGAAAGAGAGAAAGAGGAGCCGTAGTGGAGGGCTACGGAGTAATTTCGACCACCTGGGGGTCTTTAACGTGCGCTGACATCGCACAGCACACGGACGCCACTTCGTTTCGCCTCCATCGAAACGCAGCCGCCGCGGTCGGGTTCGAACCCGGGAACTCCGGCACAGTAGTCGGGCGTCTTACCACTGCACCACCCCGGCGGGGCAAAATTGTAAATTGGTTCATAATCTATACGAAAAGAAAGGCGCGGTATCTGTCACACACCACAATGAATACATGATCCGCGCCGTAACGAAATGGAGTAAGGTGGGAGTGAAATTTGACGTAGTGGAGGGCTGCGGATTAACTTCGACCACCTGTACACTGGCACGGCACAAACAAGGGGGAGGTGAAGGGTGGCTGTTCCTGACCCTATGGGGCTGGGACTGGTAGCGGCAGGGGCTAGCCTGCCACCGGATTTGTATTTGTTGTAGGCCGTCATTGCACCCGCCACCACATCGGTGGTAGTGGACGACGGCTGTTGCGGCGTGCGTCTTTCTGTCTCGTACCGAGGAAGACAAGGTCAACTGTCTCATCCGCCAAACCTATAAGTCGGCTCTCGGGCTTCCCACTTCCACCCCCACTTCTCGTCTACTGGCGATGGGCGTCCACAATACTCTTTCAGAACTTGTGGAGGCCCATCGCGTGGCACAACTCGATCGTTTATCTCCCACCACCCCTAGCAGAGCCCTTCTTACTTCCCTTCGCTTGACCGCTGTCTCCCCTATCTGTGTCACCCATCCCGTGCCCAGCTCCCTCCTCTCCATGCTCACTGTCAAGCCCCTTCCCAAAAACATGCACCCTGAACATCATGCCGCTCGCCGATCTGCCCGCGCCTCCACCCTCTGGTGCCAGTACGGTACACGGTCTGACGCCGTATATGTTGATGCGGCACCCTACCTCTCGCATCCCGCCTATGCCCTGGCCACTGTCTCTAATACACGAGCCCCCCTCTCCGTCGCCACTATCCATGCTCTCACTTCCACTGCCGCAGAGGAAGCAGCCATCGCCCTCGCCATTGCCAGCACACCAGCCCTTTTCATATTTAGCGACTCTAAGACCGCAGTCCGCAACTTTGCAAAGGGCAGAATATCTTCCTCTGCGCTCAATATCCCTAAGCACTCCTCCCCCCCTTCCCGATCTATCCAACTGTTTTGGGTTCCGGCTCACGCGGGGCACCCTGGAAATGAGGCGGCAAATTCTATCGCTCGCGAAATCACCGACCGAGCTGGCCCCCGCCTCCCCGGGATGGACACGCGTGACTCACTCCTCACCTTCCATGACATCACCCTCCACTACCGCAACTCCCGAATATCCCTCCCTCCCCCTCACAAGTCCCTATCTAAAATCGAACAGAATACGTGGCGCCATTTACAGGTGCACACTTTCCTCTCCCCTGCACGCCTTGCCATTATTCACCCCTGTGCCTTCTCGCCCCAATGCACGCTTTGCAGCTCTCCTCGAGCAGACTATGCTCAGATTCTTTACTCTTGTTCGGCGCACTTTCCCCCCGTCTCCTGGCAAATAAACAACCCGCAGCTGTGGGAGGCTGCTTTGGCCAGCTCGGAGCCGCATATTCAACAGCGGCTTACGACCTAGGCAGCGGAAGTCGCCGCCAGGCGTGACCTGGAGGCCACGACCAGCAGCCGGAAGGCCACCCACGGAACGGCGGCAACATAATTTTACTTTTTTAATTTTTTTTGGCCTTCACTGAATAAAGTTTGTACCACCACCTTCTCTCCCTCTTCTTTTCTTTTCTTCTCTACTTTCTTCTGTTGTTGTTGTTGTGGCTGAGGAGAGAAAGTAGAGAAGAAAGGAAAAGAAGTTTCTGCTGTTGTTGTTGTTGTTGTGGCTGAAGAGGCGTCCGTGTGCTGTGCGATGTCAGCGCACGTTAAAGATCCCCAGGTGGTCGAAATTACTCCGTAGCCCTCCACTACGGCTCCTCTTTCTCTCTTTCCACTTTCACTCCAATCTTCCTCCCTTCCCTTACGGCGCGGTTGCGGTGTCCACAGAAAACAAGTGTGACAGTTACCGCGCCTTTCCCTTCCTATAAATAAATTAGATTTTTTTTGTTGTTGTGGCTGAAGAGAGAAAGTAGAGAAGAAAAGAAAAGAAGAGGGAGAGAAAGACGCACGCCACTACAGCCGTCGTCCACTACCACCGATGTGGTCGCGGGTGCAATGACGGCCTACAACAAATACAAATCCGGTGGCAGGCTAGCCCCTGCCACAAGCGGCAGTGACCTACCAGTCCCATAGGACCAGGAACAGCCACCCTTCACCACCTCCCCCTTGTTTATGCCGTGCCAGTGCACAGGTGGCCAAAATTAATCCGCAGCCCTCCACTACGTCAGATAATGTTTCACTGTTGTTGTTGTTGTTGTGGCTAGAGGCGTCCGTGTGCTGTGCGATGTCAGCACACGTTAAAGATCCCCAGGTGGTCGAAATTACTCCGTAGCCCTCCACTACGGTTCCTCTTTCTCTCTTTCCACTTTCACTTCCACCTTCCTTCCTTCCCTTACGGCGCGGTTAAGGTGTCCACAGAAAACAAGTGATACAGTTACCGCGCCTTTCCATTCCGATAAATCAATGAAATAAAATGAATGTTGTTGTGGCTTTAGGAAGAAGGAAAATAAAATGCACGGGCCTGCTACTGGCTCTGTAGCTGAGCCACCTCCGCTGCCTCGTGCAGACAGAAGAGAAAATAGAGAAGAAAAGGAAGAGGGGGAGAAAGACGCGCGCTGCAACAGCGGCCGTCGTCCACCACCTAAGCGGTGGCGGGTGCAATGACAGTCTACAACAGATAAAACTTAGGTGGCAGGCTAGCCCCCCCGCCGCAAGCGGCGGGGACCGACCTGTCCCAGCCCCATCAGGGGAGTCCGAGACAGCGGAGGTGGCTCAGCTACAGAGCCAGTAGCAGGCCCGTGCATTTTCTCTTCCTTCTTCCTACAGCCACAACAATAACAACACGAACAAGGGGGAGGGTGAGGTGATGAAGGGTGGCAGTTCCTGGCCCTACGGAGCTGGGACTGGTAGGTCACGGCCTCTTGCGGCAGGGGCTAGCCTGCCACCAAATTTGTTTTTGTTGTAGGCCGTCATTGCACCCACCATCGCTTCGATGGTGGACGACGGCTGTTGCTGCATGCGTCTTTTTCTACCTGTCCTTTTTCTTTCTTCTCTATTTTTTCTTATGTTCACACGAGTCAGCGGAATGAATGAATGAAAAAAATTAGCTGTGGCTTAGCTCTGGTTAAGCCTGAGTGATTGCGAAGGCAATACCTCCCTGGCTGCGCTTGGCTCTGCTGGTGGTTTGGCATGGCTTCGCCTTTTGTGCAACTAAAGGATTTACTCTGGACACATGGGTTTCTACTGTTTGTTCATTCCAATGAACACGCTTTGGTGGTCCGTAAAGTAGTGAGTCTTGGTCTGAACGCTGGTAATTACATAGTTGTCCGAATGTCTATACATCACCAAGTCTAGACTGCTACCCCATTGGGTAGTACTCTTTGGTTGGAGAGGACATAGCTGAAGGTAGTACTTTTCGTTGAGAGCTCGTATGAATTCTGGGCTTCTCGTTGGGTCTTTGTTGTAGTCTCCGGTGCATAAGTCTTTCTTCTTTTAGCAAGCCATTCTTCTCTCCAGTCCGGTGGCTCTTCTACATCGCGCTTTCTTCTGTGGTAATTATATCGCTCTGCACTACTCATACACGATTCTTCGGCCTTCAGAGAGTCCATGAAACTACTCTCGCTCACTGAACTTGTAGAACGCCGCCGGGCTCTCCATTCTGCGGCATAGGCGCGTTAGCCAACCGCTCTTGCCTTTCTTGATCTGTCTCCTCGGCCCGGCGCCGGTGTTTGCCCGTAGCACGTCGCTCCAGCGACGCCTTGAACAACTACTCAGACATGACTAAGCGGAGTGCGCCTGCGGCGCCCCGTTTATCCTCTCCTAGCGAGCGCCGTCATGCGGCGGGCCGAGGAGGCCGTCACGTGGTAGCCGCCGCGCAGAGCGAAGGAACGATTACGGCCGAAGAGACGAGTTGGGGCCCCTGCTCTCCTCTGGTCGTGACGTCACGCTATCACGTGGTCGTGCGCCGCAGCTGCGCCGGAGTTAAGGAACGACCTCCACCGACGGCAGAAAAGTGCTAGTAGTATTGCTTTCGCAATAAAACCTAATTTAGCGAAAGGGAATTCTCCCGGCATAGGCCTTTGCCGTCTTGCGCGCTCTGTCGACCAGTTTGAGCTGGTCATCAAGCGTCGAGCAGGACAGCGCAGCCTCCCACTGCTCCGATGTTGGTGTGGTGTTTATTGGTGCAAGGTGGCTCAGCTACAGAGCCAGCAGCTGCGCCGTGCATTTTCCTTTCCTTCTTCCCACAGTCGCAACAACAACAAAAACAAACAAGTTTCATGCGTAAAAACGAATTTGCCATAATTAATTAACACTGTATTTTTACTGAATACTGTTAATTTTTTTAAATAGGTTACATTTTCTTGTGACGGTATCCAAGCGCAATCTACTTGAAACCCCCCAGACTTCAGCGATGAAATACGCAACTTTCAACAATACCTCGCGGCCGGCGGGAAGGAAGTTTTCCCATGGCGGCCAGTGCCGAATCGCGATACGTATTTGCCGGCTCTTCTCCGTACGACAACAGCTCACGAATGGGGCTTTGACAGTCTCTGAGCGGCACCAGCTCCCGGCCACTACACGTGGCCAAGAGCCTATATCCATTCATAGGTTGTACATGTACGTTAAGGGCCAACTAGCGTAACAATTTAAGTTTTCACGACCGCCGCAACCAATGGATGCAACAAATTGTGGCGTGGAAGCTGAGAAATGAATGACAACCGCCCCATACTTTATGCATGCCATTGTTTTTAGGCCAACCAGCTAATCATTTGGGAGATATATAATACAATTCGGTAACTCAGCGGCTGAACGGAATTTGCAAACCTAATTTGAATATCCAATAGAGAAACCCAATTGGGAGATGGTTTCCAATTGGAATTTTGAGCACCATTTGGAAAATCCGATTGGAATTTCACACCCAATTGCAACCATTTGAAATGCCCAATTGTTATTTTCAGAACTATTTGTTTAATCCAATTGGACTACCCCATTGTAGAGCGATGTCCAATGGGTCCCACTGAATGTGTCCAATTGGATCCAAATGGAACCATTTGCAGATCCCAATTCGAGACAAGCATTCAAGACAAGTGTGATCAGTCTGTACATATTGAAACAGAATTTTGTCAGCGAGAAAATATATGTCGTGGAAACATACTCGTCCGTACGTACCTACATCGGACGTACGCCTCGTCTTTCATGCGGATATATACAAAAACGGATGTAGTCCGTACCTCCGACGGACGAACGAATACGGATGTCTGAAAGCGGAGGTCGTACGTATGTCCGACGTACGCCCGATTTCGATGAAGGACGTTCGGCTTTAGCTCGGACGTCCAACGGACGTTGGTGGTTGCTTGGAATAGAACTAGATGCAGTACAACAGCCATCAGCGGCGTTTAAAATTGGCTGACAGCAAAGAAAAAGCGCAGCATCTGTCACAGTTGTAGTCGATCAAAAACGGTCTCACATTCAACGCCTAAGCACCGTGGCGGGGAAGGCTTCCGCCTTGAAGCACTTTAGTGAGCCAAAGTTCCCCCTGAATATTATTATTTTTTGCGCATGCACTTTCCCATGTCAGGATAATTGAGAACTATAGGGGACCGAAAGAACGACAACAGTATGAGCCATAAAAGGCTTTCGCCTTGATACAGATTCATGCTCCGCCGTACACATCCGATGTCTTGAAATACAAAAGCTGCGGTTCTATGACGACTAACATAAACCGACGAGAGACAAGAAGATAACCTACACAGGTAAAATGCGCCTTCAAACTCTGCGGTGAGCAGCATTACGCAAAAGCGGCTTTAAATATACAATGTACTAAATTCCATTTTCTATTGAAATCAGCTGATGTGGAGGCTGGCTTATTCGTCGTTATGAAATTTTTCTTAGCCCCCTTGCAGTAGAAAACCTTCTGAAACATCATAATTTAGTTTTATTTAATTGCTTCACAAAGGCGCAGTATCTGTCACACGTGTTCTGTGGACACCTGAACGGCGCTGTAGAGGGAGGAAGGAAGGTGGGAGTGAAAGTGGAAAAAGAGAAAGGGGAGCCACAGTGGAGGGCTGCGGAGTAATTTAGACCACGTGGAGATTCTTAACGAGCGCCGAAATCGGGAGGGGAGGCGGTGAAGGGTGGCCGTTCCTGACCCTACGGGGCTGGGACAGATAGGTCAACGCCGCTGGCGGCGGGGGCTAGCCTGCCACTGAATATTTATTTGTTATAAGCCATCATTGCACCCGCCACCGCTTAGGTGGCGGACGACGGCCGTTGCGGCGCGCGTCTTTCTCTCCCTCTTCTTTTTCTTTCTTCTCTACTTTCTCTCTTTTGCTCCCACGAGGCCGCGGAGGTGGCTCAGCTACAGAGCCAGTACAGGCCAGTGCATTTTCTCTTCCTTCTTCCTACAGACACAACACCAACAACGCCGACATCGCGCAGTACACGGACGCCTCTCCATGGTGGTGGTGAGAAACTTCAATAAGGTGACTCTTAGCTTAAAATCCTAGTGATAGGATTGCTCTTGGATGCGTTTCGTGGCCGGAATGTGATGCTTCCTGGAGACCTCAAAAGGCCAGTCCACCAGCTGCCGTTGGGCACCCGGGTCAGAGCTGGACAGCGCAGCCTCCCATCGCTTGAGGTCCGCGTGCTGCCATTCGGCTGGTGGAAAAGGCTCAGAGCAAGAATAAAAAATGTGAACAAAGTCCACTTTGGGAGCACCACGGAGGGAACATTCCGGCGTGAACAGTCCTGGTTAGACAAGGGCTAAGTAGGTAGGGGAGAGGATTGGTTTGGTTTGGTTTGTGGGATTTAACTTCCCAAAGCAGCAGGGGAGAGGAAAATGCGGGATTGTAGCTGGCGGAACATTCCGGCGGGAACAGTCCTGGGTAGGCAACGGCTAAGTAGAAAGGGGGGAGGAAGATGCGGGATTGTAGCTGGCGGCACGTCACCTGCTGCAATTTAGTGAGAGACTTGTGTGGAGGGGGATAGGCAAGACATTGTTAACGGTAGTGCATAGTGATTTCATGGTAAGCGACCATACGATCTCGAGCGTCTCCCTAGATGTCGGTGGCTTCTGCTTGGTTGACGAAACCTCAAGCTAAAGAATGAGCCGCCTCGTTACCTGGGTAGCCGACATGGGCCGGAACCCAGAGAAGCTGAATAGGTCGGATAGGGACGGGCGACCGGCTAAGAAGCCGGAACGTGGGTTCGGAGACACGGCCTTTGGCAAAGTTTCGGACCGCTGTCTTTGAATCAGTGGAAATGAGGGTCACCGATGTAGTAGCAATTGTTAAGGCTACTGCCACCTCCTCCGCATCCGCGGAAGTGGAAGTGATGACAGTACCTGCCGTAAGAGGGGTGGAGGAGGTTGACGCTAGCGCCAAGGCAGAGGCGGAAGAAGTGTAAGAGGCAGCATCTACGTAGACGGTCTCCGGCTGTGTGCCATAGTGTTTGCGTAGGGCTGCAGCCCTAGCAGCACGACGAGCCGTGCGCCTGTTTCGCCTCCGTCGAAACACAGCCGCCGGCGGTCGAAATCGAACCAGATTTCTCCGGCACAGTAGTCGGGCGTCTTACGACTGCACCCCCCCCCCCCCCCGGAGGTCGTTTATATTTTCTGTCACGTAACTGGCTGCCAAGTTACAAAATTTAAAAAAGAAAACCTGCATTTAGGATTCAAAATAATACAACCAACGAAGAAGCGAAGATACTTTATTATATGCGCCCTCTAGGCATCACTAGGCTTGTCAAGATGAAATTGCTGTCACATGACTCGAGCTCTTCATCTTGGCAAAACTCCACACCGGAAGTGCGTGTCAGTTGACAAAAGCGTTCAGTTTTTCTAATACTAGCCAAGCCTAAAGCGGAAGTGTGTCATCGCTTCAGCATCGCCTGCTTCCAGCCAATCACAGAGCTTTCAGAACTGAGCGCAAACTGAACGAAGTTTTGGAATACGGCCCCTGTAGGAGAGGGAGACAAATAACATTTATTTCACCCGTCAAAAAGTTGGCGAGGATCCGAGAAGCAGCTTAGTCCCAGCTGTGTCCTTCCACTCAGCCGTCGACCGGGATCTGCTGGATCTGAGCAGCGGCCAGGGCGAGACGAATGACTTTACATTGTCTTTTGTCGTCCTGTTTGAGTAGTAGTGCCTCCCAGGACTCATTTGTTCTGTCAGATTCTCCAAATGTAGGGTAATTTCATATCATGTAGATCATATCCGCTATGTCCTCGCAACTTTTGCACCTGGAAATGAAAATTTCCGGGTGCTACTTGCTGTAAATGAGGGGTCCGGGAATACTCCGGTTTGTAGCTTACTCCACACAACCTCCTCGCTTTTGGTGAGTTGCTTACACGCATTTCAAGTAATATCTGTCTAATTTATACTAGTTATGATATCTCGGTATGTATTAAGGTCATCATCGAATTCTAAGGCCTCGTCATCGCGCTAGAGGTACGGGGTAGCGTGTGGGACGTCACTAGGATCCCGGAAGTTAGCTAATCCTCGGACCAGTACATGCACTTTCTCGCTCCCCCTCAACCCCTAGTGCACCGGTGTCCAAATGAAGGCGACCTGCTCTGGCGGTGGTGGGCCACTGGTCAACACTCTTGCTGCTATGGCCCAAATGTGGCCCACGTCAAAGTTTCTAATCGCTGACTTTGAGCTCATTAACAATAATTTTGACGTGTTGCTGGGTTAGAGCTAGTTTGCGCAATGGCCACCTCATCGGCCTCCATAGCGGTCGAGTTTCGGGAGCTGCAGCATACTACCGAGCCCTCATTGTCTCTAGCTGTTATCGAAACGCGCCCCATACCGTCCGCGCATTGTGTGGCATCTGTATATGGGATTGCAGCGCTGCTGCTCTATCACTCCTCCATCTCTCATGGTAGACGGGGTGCATGTTTTTGGGGAGTGGAAGTATCTAATTTGTTCCCAACCTAATTAGGAACCTTGCTGCACGTCTGGAGCATGCTCGCGGCTCGTGGCCCAGTTTCTCGAAAATGCTGCGACCACTACACTGCGCAACCGTCTGATATTGTGAGCTCGTTGCAGCTCTTCGAGAGTATTGGAAACTCCTAGTCTCAAAATCTTGTTCGTCGATGTATTGAGTGGTACACCTAGTGCCATTTTGATTCCTTTATGAACGAGAACGTCAAGTCTGTCTTTTCCCGCCTTGTGAAGCCGCAAGTACGCCGCCACATGGACTATCCTGCTGATAATGAAATACTGGACTAGCCTAAGGAGATTAGCTTCTTTTATGCCCGCGTGTTTGTTTGCGATCTGCTTCAGGAGCCTACAAGTTTAACTGGTGTTAGCGTCTAGCTTCTGTATTGTTTCCGAGCTCCTGCTGTTCGTCTGAATTCGTAATACCAGAATGCTAATGCTTGCCATCGTTGGTATAAAGTTCCCGTTGACCCTGAGTGTTATTTCCGGGTTAAAATGTCTGTCCTGCTTTATACGTCGATGATGGGGCGATCGCGTTGGCGCGAGAAAGGGCGCTTTCGATTTCTAGGGCGAACATCCCAACTCGATTAGTTTTAATTATATTTCTATAACATTGCTTGCTCGCTGGAGTGCCTGTTCAATTTCACCGCCAATGCCCCTGCACATCGACAGTGTCAGGTCATCTGCGTATAATGTATGGTTTAACACCGGGATTTCATCCAGTTTTACGAGGAGCCCAAGCATGGCGATATTAAACAGGGTCGGAGACAACACCGATTCCTGCGATGTGGCCTTGTTTCCCAGTCGAATACCTCAACTGTGTGTTCCCTCATACTAACGGTTGCCGTTCTGTCATTGAGGAAGTCGCGTAATGGAATAGCATGATCGGAGTTACACCGCATTTGGCCACATGCGAAGACATGTTGCAGCTAAAAAAAAAGAACAGATCTTATACAATTCCACAGTAGCCACCAAGGTGATAGTTGGTCTAGACGTGTCAAAAGCATTTGATAACGTGAAGCACTCGGTTATTCTGCAGAATCTCAGTGCGCGTTAGACCTAGGAGTTCGCACGTACAACTAAATACGCAATTTACGCCCCTGTAAACGAGTTATAGAATGCCAGTGAACTTCTGATGCGTTCAATGGAACGCTGGTTGTGTTCGAAGAGGGGCGCACGATGTACCGTGTGCAGAAGCAACTCTCAGACACCGGTGGCTCAGACAGGCACCCGTGTAGTGTGCAATGCCAGTGCACATTAAAGATTCCCAAAGGGTAAAAATCGCTCTGCAGCCCTCCACTGCGGCACCTATTTCTCTTTTTCCACTTTCACTCCCACCTTCCTTCCTTCCCATGCCGTGTGTTTCAGGTGTTGACAGAACAAGTGTAACAAATTCTGTGTCTTTCGTTTCCTGTGAACCGATTATGGTTATACACGGTTATATACGCTGTGAGGATGCCTCTGGCTGGTTGTTGTTGTTGTTGTTGCGACTGTAGGAAGAAGGACAAGAAAATGCACGGGCCCACCACTGGCTCTGTAGCTGAGCCACCTCCGCTGCCTCATGCGGACAGAAGAGAAAATAGAGAAGAAAGAAAAAGAAGAGGGAGAGAAAGACGCGCGTCGCAACAGCCGTGTAGCCGGGTAGCCGTCGAGCCCCCCGAACACTGGGCATACGACGAGCGTCTGCAAAATTATGGGGAAATCATCGACCATTATAAATTGGGACGTAGACTGGTACCCCCGCCAGATGTTAGGCTAAATAATAGAGAAGCTGTCGCGTGGAGGCGGCTACAAACTAATACGTTCATGAACCCGGTCTGGGCGTTTCACGCGCTACCAGACTTTAGGGACAATGATCTCTGCAAACACTGTGGGGCGAGAGGGACCCTCGACCACATAATTTGGGAGTGCCCACAATCTCCAGGGATAGGGCAAAATATTACAAGTAGAGAAGCCTGGGATACCCTGCTGCGAAGCGCGGACCCTGCGATCCAGCACCGCACCGTCCATCTGGCGGAAGAGGCCGCAAGAAGCCAAGGGCTACCTGCCAGCCTCTAATCCGCGGGCGCATGACTCCCCGTTTCCGATGGAAATAAAAGTTGTACAACCAACCAACCGCCGAAGCAGTGGCGGGTGCAATGACGGCCTACCAGAGATAAAAATTTAGTGGCAGGCTAGCCCCCGCCGCAGGCGGCGTTCACCAACCCGTCCCAACCCCATAGGACCAGGAACTGCCACCCTTCACCAACTCTGGCTGGTGGCCGGTGGCATCTGACATGGCCTGATCGGTCGGCAGTCTGTGACGTCACAAGACACATTTACGGCCGGAGTGGCAGACGTTGCTGACGTGGGCTTCGCCATTGAGTCGGGAGGGTAATATCGGTATGCAGCCTTCCAGGACCCTTAGATCCCAAGTTAGTAAGGATCAGTTAAACATAATAATAATAATAATAATAATAATAATAATAATAATAATA
>JAJIZL010028763.1:0-21760 GCA_023969395.1 Amblyomma maculatum
ACAGAGAGGAGAATAACGGACAAGCGCTGACTAACAACTGAAGTTTATTCGAAAAAAGCACAGGTAATATACACTTTTTTTCCTCAAGAACCAGTCCCAAGTAGCTGCGCTGTTTTTTGATCTTGCAATGCACCAACTAGCTCAGATTTCCGTTCTTCTGCAGTTTATTTCTTGTACGCTGAGCTCTCTTTTTTGTTCTAATACCGCTTTTCTTCAGGACCAGGCCGCCTTGGCTTCACTAATCGCCGTTACGGCCTTCAAAGCTCGCCTGGCTACCTGGCATGCTAGACGAGGCTTGTGCCCTGTTGAGGTGCAGCTATGGTGCGGAGGACTTCTCCCGTCAAAGGGCCACAGTCGTCGGTTGTGCCGCATAATGGCATCAGAATGGTGGCACAAGCATAGACACTACAAGGATTGTCTCTGGGTGGCCTGTGGTAGGGAGAGGCAACGTGTACGGTGCTTCAGGGCGTGGTGTGACCAAGCGAAGCGACATACGGTGTTCACGTGGTCTTCTTCACGTCCCTGGACATCTGCAAGGACTTCTGCGAGAACGACGCCATCCGGAACTGAAGGCAAGTTATTGATCTTGGGAGACATGCTCGTGCCGGAAAAGTTCCAAAAGGTGCTGAAGCAAGGCCCGAAGTTTTGTGTGCAGCCCACCCTTGGCAAGGAAGAGAAGTTGTCGCTTGGAAGGTCTGTGTCTCGCCAGGCCAAAAAAGAGGAGCAGCCGAGGTGCATGGTTGATTGTGTGGAGGCTATGAAGGGGACTGAGGGGGGCATGTGAAGGGGTACAGCTTTGCCCCGCTGGTGAATTTCCTGTCATCTGAAAATTTGAGGCTATTGGTTTCCGATAAGGAAGGTCATTTTGTTGTTGTGCCAGGGAATATTTTCACAGAAAAAGCAGGGGCTGCCGTCGCAAAAAACTTCAAAAAAGTCCGACTTAACATTAATAGGCAAAAAAAGTGAAGCTTTGAGGTTATTGCAGGAAATGAATTTGGAACGCCTTCGGGAGTCTGTTAACAAGTCAGAGAGAAACTGTTTAGAAATTCTCTTTTCTGCCAAAAACCCACAAGCCGGGAATTCCTTTCAGATGCATAGTTACGGAACGCGCCTCCTGGCTACACTCCGTATCGGGTTTCTTGCAGAAATGTTTGGACACGCTTGTAGTTGATGACCCTTTTTTGGTTTCTAATTCAGTGGCCATTGTAGAGTATTTGCAGTGTCATAACCCTGGTTCAAGTGAAATGTTCAGCACTGACGTCCAAGATTTGTTTTATTCTCTTCCTCAGGATAGGCTCCTGCGGTATGTTAGAAATTGTATAACGATTGATAATGATGAAGAAGAGTTTATTTCGGCTTGTGGGGTGTCTGTTGAATCTTTTTTGGAACTGTTAATGTTTCATTTACAGTCGACTTTTGTGGATTGGGAGGGTGAACTGTATGCTCAAAAAGAGGGGGTGTGCATTGGTTCAAAAGTAGCACCCGTACTAAGTAATATTTTTCTTTGCTATGTGGATAGGGCAATAAAAAGTAGCTTGGGGGTAGGTGTAAAACAGGTTTTTAGGTATGTTGATGATTATTTAATTTTTGTGCAGGGGGACTTAATGGGGCAGGTTGGTGAAATTTTGAGGGTCTTTGATAGTTGCGGGCATGGTTTGAAGTTTACTTTCGAGGTACCGAGCGCCAAGGAGTTGCAATTTTTAGATTTAAGGTTAGTATTAAAGTTAGATCATGTATGCTGGGCTTTCCGGCAGCGTTCGGAGAAGCCGTTACTTAGTTACAAATCAGCCCACTCAAAATTGGTAAAATGTGGTATAGCTGTCGCGTGCTTGGGGTCTGCCTTTTCAAAATCGTGTGAGCATGAAATGATTAGTTGTTTTGGACAGCAGATTGACAGATTAAGATTGGCGGCATATCCGGATCAGGTAATCTCGCTTGCCTGTAAAAAATGTTTCAGAAAACTAAAGTTGGTAGATAGCTCTCAGCCACAGGAGCAGGGCAGTAGAAAGAAGTACGCAGTCATCCCGTACGTACACCGGTTGTCGCATAGGTTAAGGAACATAGGATCAAGATATGGTGTTGATGTAGTATTTTCAGCCCCCAAAAAACTTGCCAAGATATGTGCCATAGTGGACAGAAGAATGAAGAATCAACATAAAATAAGCGAGAGGAGGTCGTGTAAAATAAATCACCAGGTTAAGTTCGTACCATGTGCTGAAGGCGTGGTGCATGACATTTAATTTTCTTGCGGAAAGAGGTATATAGGCCAAACAGGTAAATGTATCAACACCCGTCTACGCCAACATAAGGCATCTTTGAAAAATGCCCCATCTTCGAACCTTGCTCTGCACTACAGGGACTGCCCTTTAAATAATGATCCGAGATATCCCGATAAAAAACTATGCACACCTCTTTTTAACAACACTAATGTAATCTACATGCATAAGGATCAACTAACCAGGGAGTTATCGGAAGCCTATCACATCCATAGAAAAGGGGATAGTTGCGTGACCACGCCCTCGGTGCTTCTGCATGACACTGAGATTGTATATTTGGATTTCCATGATTAGACTGATGCTTGTTTGGGAGCGCATGCGTCCTGGTTCTTGAGGAAAAAAAGTGTATATTACCTGTGCTTTTTTCGAATAAACTTCAGTTGTTAGTCAGCGCTTGTCCGTTATTCTCCTCTCTGTTTGTCCCAAGTAGCCGCGCTGTTTTTTGATCTTGCAATGCACCAACTAGCTCAGATTTACGTTCTTCCGTTCTTCTTCTTCTGCTTCTGCTGCTTCTCAGTAAGCCGCTACGCGGCGTAACAATTCCCCCCAGGCAAACGATTCTCGTCCTCGAGAAAATTAGGGAGATCGACGATGGCAACGCTTCAGGCGAGCCACGCGAGCAACTTCTGTCTTGCGGGATCGGCGGTTATCCGTCGTGACTTTGGCGATGACGTAATTCACGTCATTCAGTCGGTCCAACACGACGAAGGGGCCATCTTACTTCCAGAGAAACTTCTCATAAAATCCTCGCTTGCGAATAGGCGTCCAAAGCCAGACGTAGTCTCCAGGGGAGTAATAAACTGCATGATGATGCAGATCGTAGTGTTCTTTCAAGCGGATTTGAGAAGCCAGTATGCGTAAGCGGGCTATACGACGGACTTCTCCGGCACGGCATAGTGTCTGGGAAACAGAGGCATCGTCGTTGGGGGAAAATGGGAAGATGGTGTCGAGGAAAACGTGGGAAGTTCTTGCATAGAGTAAATAGAAAGTAGAATAGCAGGTAACGTCATGATTTGCAGTGTTATAAGCGTACGTCACATACGGTAGCACTGCATCTCAGTTGCGATGGTCAGATGAGACATACATGGACTGCATGGTTGTCAAGGTGCGGTTGGTGCGCTCAGTGAGACCGTTGGGCCTGCGGATGATACGGTGTCGAGTGTCGGTAGTGTGAACCACAAAGTCGGAGCATTTCTTCGACGACATCAGCAGTTAAGTGCCGACCACGATCACTTATAATAACACTGGGTGCGCCATGGCGAAGAATAACGGAATGCAAAAGAAACGACGAAACATCAGCAGCCTTTGCGGTAGCGAGAGCAGCGGTCTCCGCGTATCTGGTAAGATAGTCAACGCAGACGATAACCCAGCGGCAGCCCTCTACAGCCTTTGGAAAAGGACCGAGGAGGTCAGTTCCAATCTTTTGAAATGGTAAGGTAGGTGGCTTGATGGGTTGTAAAGGTCCAGCCAGCGTTGTCGTGCGTGCCTTACGTCGTTGGCATTGTTCACATGTCGCAACGTATTGCTTGGTTGTCTTATAAATTTGTGGCCAATAAAAACGCTGGCGAATTCGGTGCAGGGTACGACAGAAGCCTAGATGTTCACAGGTATATGTCATCGTGCATGGCATGCAAAACTTGTGCACGGAGATTTTTGGGACGCCCAAAAGGAGGGCAGCACCGTGAATTGAGTAGTTCTTCTTTAACAAAACACCGTCTTCGATAGTAAACTGCGTTGACTCTGCTTTTCTTTCTGCCTCTTGTATAAGTGGCTGTAGTGACAGGTCGTCGCGTTGTTCTCGCCTAAACGTCGCCATAATAGGAAACGTCGACGCGATTGAGGCTAAACACCCGTCGAAGCCGTCATCATCGTTAACGGAAGTCGGCAATGGGTGCCGTGACAAGCAGTCTGCATCACTGTGATGTCGTCCACTCTTGTACGCGACACCAAAGTTGTATTCTTGCAAGCCTAATGCCCAGCGCGCCAGACGACCAGATGGATCGCGAAGTCCGATGAGCCAGCATAGCGAATGGTGGTCAGTAACTATGGTGAAGTACCGTCCATATATGTATGGTCGGAACTTGTGCACAGCGAACACAACTGCGAGACACTCCAATTCGGTAACTGTGCTGTTCCGTTCACATTTTGTCAAAGTGTGGCTAGCATATGCAACAATGTGCTCAGCCCCACTATGCAGCTGCACAAGCACCGCCCCAAGACCGACGCCACTGGCGTCAGTGTGAACCTCCGTCACAGCAAAAAGGTGGAAGTGGCGCAGGCAGTGGTGCTGAAGTTAGAGAAGACTTGAGCAGATTGAAAGAGTATTCGCACTCTGGGGTCCACACAAATTGCGAATCCTTGTGCAGTAGGGAAGTAAGGGGGTGGGCAAGTTGAGTAAAACCAGCAATGAAGCGACGAAAATAAGAAGAGAGGCCAAGAAAGCTCCGAAGACTTTTCAGGGTGCATGGAGTTTCGAAGTCGCGTACTGCAGCAATCTTCTGCGGATCCGGCCTGATACTATCCTCGTTGACGAGGAACCCAAAAACAAAAGGTTGTCGCTCTCCAAAATGGCACTTCTTCGAATTCAATATGAGGTCTGCTTTGCCAATGCATTCAAGAACATTATGGAGCTTCTCATTGTGCTCTTGAAAGGTCTTTCCAAAAATGATACCATCATCAAAGTAACACATGCATATTTCCCATTTGAGGCCACGAAGGATAGTGTCCATAAATCGCTCGAACGTCGCAGGAGCGTTGCATAATTCAAAGGGCATTACATTAAATTCGTATAAACCATCTGGTGTTACAAAAGCAGTCTTCTCACGGTCGAATGGATGTAGAGGAATTTGCCAATAGCCAGATCGCAAATCAACAAAGGAGAAATATGACGCCCCATGCAGAAAATCGACAGCGTCATCAATGCGAGGTAACTGGTATACGTTTTTCTTTGTTACCGCATTCAAACGACGGTAGTCTATACAAAATCGCCAAAAATTGTCTTTTTTTTTTTGCACTGGAATCACAGGTGTCGCCCACGGACTGGAAAATTCTCGGATGATTGCTTTCTGCAGCATTTCGTCCGCCTGTCCTTGAATTATATTGCGCTCTGCCGGGGAGACTCTAAGGTTTTTGACGAATAGAGGGTGTGTTTGCAGTGTTAATTTCGTGCTGTAGCCGAGAAGCTGGGAAATTAGTACCCGATTCATTTGAGGCAAAGTCGAACACTTGGGCATGAGTAGTCAAAATGTCTTGCAGAATACGACGTTCACTAGATGGGAGCGATTTGTTGACCATGCCCTCAAACTCAGCGCAATGCGCAATATTCAGACTTGTCTTTCGCAGCTTCTCTGCAATCGGAAATAATTCCAACAATATGAGTCACATAATTCTCAAATCTCGCGAGTGTCAAACCAAAAAGGAAGACGAACAGGCTCTTCTGATACGTTCACAGCCCAGAGGTATGCGCGACCATCCCCCGCCCCCCCCACCCCCCCCCCCCCCCCCCCCCCCCCCCGGGGGTGTGGCACCAAAATATTTATTTTTTCACTCCATGCGAGACATCTGGACATCTGGCTTGACGACTATTGAATGTTTACCCATAAAGGATTCAGAGGACTTCACGGGGAGAAATGTCGCCGTCATCGCAGGCAGCAGCGCATCTTCCTTCACGGCGAGAACTCCTTGATGACTCTGAGACATGTTATCTACTAATGCGGGGATAATATTCGGCTGCAAACAAATTTCACCGGCACTAAAGTCTAAAGTCGCACCACACTCGCGCAAAAAGTAAACACCCAAGATCACGTCATGCGTGGCACGTCTCAATACAACGAATTCTGTCCTATAGCACTCGTCACCAATTATAACTGAAACTGAACACAGGCCAACCGGAACAAAAGTTTCACCCTCAACTCCACAAAACGTAGTGTTTTTTGTCCCACACAAACATAACTTTCTGTCGAAGGCGGTTCTTAAATGAAAGGCTCCAAAAGCATCCGTTTCAACATTGTCTACATACACTGACACTTTCTTCTTTAGCATGACGATAGGTAGAGGTATGCGTGAAATTGACCGTCCGCCGACCTTACCTCCATCGGTCACACCACCTAGTTTCCCTGCGGTGGATAAACAAAGCGGCGACGTGGGGATGGCGAACGGAGTGTTCGCTGCGGCGGGAGAGTGATTCTGCGATCGGACACAGGGGAGTCATTCCGTGCGTGGCGTTGAGGGGTAGAGGGCCGGTAGAAGGTAGCGGATGGCTGCTGCTCCCACTGGGCACCATTCATGAAGCACGGTGCTCGTTGGACAGGGGGTCGGGTAATTTGACGACGCGGGCAAAAGCGGAAGATATGTCCGTTGCCCCCCAGCCGTAACATACGGGTGGCTGGCGGCTCTAATAGTTCACTTCAGGATCCCTTGAAGGCAGAGATGGGGCGACAGAAGCGCGACGAGGCGCACCACGAGGCACTTCATCCGGGTGGGATGGACGCTACTGGAAATAAGGGTGCAATGTTGGTTGCAGGGTCCGCTCCACGCCGTTGTTGTAAGATGGTTCGCTGTTATTTTGTGCCGCCCATGGCGTGCGCTGTTCCCATGATAATGCGGACCACGATGTCGGGTGATAAGGCACATCGAAATTTATACGCTGCTGCTTAATATCCAGCTCCTCGCGGGTAATCCTCCTGACCATAGAAGCGATGTCTTTAGCCTCCGGAATGTCGATACCGGCAACAGTTCTACGGCAACAGGTGTGTTGGAGTTCGTGGAAAACTCAAACTGTTCAAAACGTTATGTAAATAATCATTAAATGCAGATTCCGAATTTGGTGAACGATAGCAAGCAACCAGCAATAAATTTTTACGACTGTAACGTATATTCACACACATTAATTACAAGGGAATACTAATTTCAACCAAATTAGACAGAAAAGTATCAGCCACGCTAATCAATACACCTCCTCCAGACCTAATGTCCCGATCGTAACGTTAAACAGTGTAATTTCTTTCACAGCTGAATAATTCTGCGTTGTCAATTTTTGCAGATAACCAGGTTTCTTTAAATACAACTATATCAGCTGAAGAATCGTTGCAAACCAAGGATAAGGCATCGCGTTTATTCATGATGCTTCTAGTATGAATATAACAATGACAATTAATGACGACTGGTACCGATGGGCATATGCCCTGTTAAGATAACGACGTGTTTAGGCCAGTATCATTATCACAATTGTTAGGCTCAGTGGCACTTGAACAGTTGAATGTCTCAAGTTCACAAACACTGTCTGTAGTTGCCGAATGTACAAAGCACTTGTTGTTGATGTAAAACTTGTTGTAGCGCACTGAATATGAGTTGCAGCTGTTTTTTTTTAAAGGATTATAGCTTCTTTTTAAAGCCCTTGTTGCTTTACTGAAGTCCTCATTTACTGCGGTTTCTTGGTCTTTAAATTTGCTACGGAAGGCAAGTATAGCGTCTCGAAACTTGGATGAAATAAAACGAACAATGATTAACCTCGATTTTTCAGGGGTGTTTTTACCAAGTCGGTGGGCTCTAGAAATGCGCTCGTCACTTGTACCTAAATTTAAGTTCATAGCAGAGTTTAAAATTTCGCATATCTTCTGATTCCGCCCAAGTTCGGGACGCACTATCTGGGATGAAAGATTAAGTTTTCTCGACGTGAACGATCCTCAAAGTCGTCAAGGCGGTCATTTAACGTGGTTAACTGTAGTTGGTTGTCTGCGTTATATTGTTCTTCAGAGCTTCCAAAGTTTTTTTTTTTTTCAAATAACTGACAGCCTATTGTGTATTTCGGCGACTTTTTCTCCAGGATGATTTGCGCTACTTTTACTTTCATCATGCGTGGTATACCTATTTTCTTGTGCAGTGGTTTTATGAGGGACAGAAACTCAGTATAAGTTTGGTTATGGGCTTCCTTTGGAGGACTAGGGTTCAGTTTAACGTCCCCAGGCATAAACAATATCTTTATGACGTGAACACAGTTAGAACTCAAAGCGAACAACAGTTTTGGGCAAGGGAGGAGCAGCAATGAAATATTGTTCGTTTTTTTACAATGAAATGAAGGAACAGAACCCACTTGCACCAAAATACGGAATGGAGTTTGAGACGTCCACATAGCTGCTGCACAACCTTGCCCACTGAACCGGCTATCTTGGGAGCGTTGCGGTGATGCGCCAGTCGATGCCGATGGCTGCGATGCGATGAGCATGTAGTCCAATGTAGCTTTCGTGCTTGAAAAGCGCGCGGGACGTGTCTCGTTGCGGCGAAAGTCCGTTCACAGCAAAGCTGACTTATATACATCGCCAACTTGCGTTGCCGACGAACAGAACAGCTGGGGTTCATCGCCAGCATCCAGGTCGATCTATGACACCAACACTATGCACCAAAAAACGTAATGTAGTTTGAGACGTCCACATAGCTGCTGCAAAACTTTGCCCACTTATTATGCTTAAGGCATTCACTAGTCCAAGAAAACCTCTGTCGTCATCCGTGACGTTATCGACTAATCCGGCGGGTGCCCGCGAGAGCGCGTCAGCATCTTCGTGCAATTGACCAAATTTGTACACATTGGTGTAATCAAATTCTTGTAGGCGAAGGTCGTGGAGATTGGCCAGCCAGCACAAAAAATGGTGGTCAGTAACGACTTTAAACGCGCGGCCGTAGAGGTAAGGCCTAAATTTCATAGTTGCCCACACGACCGCGAGGCATTCCTTTTCCCGTAGTGGAATAATTTGTTTCAGCCCGGGAGAGCGAGCGGCTGGCATACGCTATGACCTTTTCCACGCCAGCTTGGTGTTGAACGAGTACACCGCCAAGGCCGATGTTGCTGGCGTCGCTGTGGACTTCGGTGGCAGCGTCTTTATCAAAGTGCGCAAAGACAGGGGTAGTTTACAGTCGTTTGCGCAGCTCCGCAAAAGCCTCCTGCTGCTCGGCGGCCCACACGAACTGTGTATCATCCCGCGTGAGGCGAGTCAGGGGTGCGGCTATCTTGGAAAAGTCGGCGATGGAGCGGCGGTAGTACGTACACACACCCAGGAAGCGTTTCAAACTCCTCTTCGTGGCAGAAACGGGAAAACTGGCGACAACGGCAGTTTTGTCGGGGTCTGGCCTAAGCCTGCGGCTCTCACAAGATGACCGAGAAACTTCAACTCTTTGTAGCCAAAGTGGCACTTCTCGGGCTTGAGCGTCAAGTCAGCTGACCGGAGGGCGTCTATTACTGCGCGTAGATGTTCGAGGCGTTCTCCAAAGGTTTCAGAAAACACGACAACGTCGTCGAGATAAACTAAACAAATTTGCCATTTGAGGCCGGCGAGAACGGTGTCCATCATGCGCTCAAAAGTAGCCGGCGCTGGTTGGCCGAACGGCAGCACTGTGATCTCGTACAGTCCATCTGGGTTGACAAAAGTTGTTTTTTCGAGGTCCCGCTTATCGGCCTCAATCTGCCAGTATCTGCTGTTGAAGTCAATGGAGGAAGAGTACTGGGACTTGGCACGACGAAGCTTGTCGAGCGAATCATCGATACGGGGCAGCGGGTAGATGTCTTTTTTCAGTGATGTTCACATTTCGATAATCTACACAGAAGCGAAGGATACCATCTTTTTTATTTACCAGTACGACAGAGGATGGCCACGGGCTGTTGGATGGTTGTATGACGCCATCACAAAGCATCTCCTGAACTTGTGTCTGAATCGCTTCACATTCCGTCCTTGAGATACGGTACGTCCTTTAATAACGATACGGTGCTTCACAAGAGGCGTCTGCCGTACTTTCGATGAGGACGCGAAAGAAGGGCTGTACTCTAGTAGGAGGGCTCGTAGCTCACGCTTCTGTGTGTCCGAGAGATCCGGACTAATATCAAGATGGTCAAGGGGCGGGTGCGCAGTGCTAACCGCCCCAAACGTAAAACATTCTGAAACATCGGCTAAGGAGTCAGCTTATGCGATGGCATTAGCACAAAAAAGATTCCGGGGTTCATTGGTGAAGTTAGTCACCAGGAGCTCAGACCGGCCGTCGCGGAGGTGAATAATTAAGGCTGCGTCCTGTGGGCGACCGTGGGTGAGCAAACGAGTGGGTGAGCAACGAAGCGACCGTGGGTGAGCAAAAGAGACTGGTTGCCTTCCGCGACCGCAGGCCTGTCAGGCAGTTCGTCGCAAGGAACAGTCACAAAAACACTGGTGCCTGGCGGAATCGAAACGCTCTCGGCGGAAATTCGAAGGGCGGCGTGGCGTTGGCGATTCTTAGTGTCAATATCAGCAGCTTTCTCCGTTGAAAATGTCACTGCACGATTCCGGAGATCGATAATAGCACCATACTCCCGGAGAAAATAAACCCCAAGGATAAAGTCACGGGAGCAGTCAGGTATAACGAGGCAGCTTACAATGAACGTGGAGCTGCGCATTTGAACTCGTGCCGTGCACAGGCCACTAGGAGTTACGACATGTCCGCCAGCGGTGCGAATCTGCGTGCCAGACCATGGTGTCATGACTTTTTTTTTTAAGAAGTGCTGCTAGCTTCCCGCTTATAATAGAAACTCAGCGCCAGTGTCCACAAATGCGCTAACCTTATGGCCGTCAAGAACCACGGGTATGTCCAGCAAGAATAGATGTTCATGCGTAGAAACTGTCGTCGTTGCCGTAAAATCCCAATCGCTCACAGGCTTCGCTGTCAGCGGGTCTTCATCACGTCGATTGCAAGCGGCCTCGCCCCCGGAGGTCGCTGTCTTTAGTTTTCCCGGCGGGGACTTGGCGACCGTCGCTGCGCCATCCAGGATGACCTGTGCTGCGGCGATGGTCGGCGTGGGGACGTGGATCGTGACTGCCGCTGGGAAGTTGGCGCCATGCGCTGCTGCGCTAAGTAGTCTTCAATCGGACGGGGTCTTTGGCCTATTGGAGGGCGACGCATGTCGATGGGAAATCCGTGAAGTCCAAGGTGTCGATAGGGGCACTGGCGATAGAGATGACCTGGTTCCCCGCAATGGAAGCACAGGCGCTGGCGATTTGGGGCGCGCCACAGGTCCTCCTTCCGCTGGGGTGGTCGTCGGTTGTCGACGTACGCTCAGTGTGTGCGGAACACAGTGAGCCTTGATCGGGCGACTTTAATGGCGTAATCCACGCTGGTATAGGTCTCAAGAATGCGTCGGCAGAACTCGCGCCATGATTTCAAGGCGTCTTCTCGGTTCTCGCACCAAGTACGAGCGCCATCTTCCAGGCTGAAGAAGACGTTTCGAAGCTTGGCGGCGTCGTCCCACTGATTAAACGAAGCGACCCGTTCAAACCGGACGAGCCAGTCTTGGACGTTTTCGGTCTGACCGCCGTGGAAGGGCTGAGGCAGTCGTGGGTTCTGTTGGGTATAGTAACTTAGAGCTTTGTACGCACACTCACTTGAGGCAATACCTCATACGTAACAGATAGCAAGCTGGCTGGTCTGCAATCTTCAAGTCGTTAGCATCCCTTTTCTTATGATTTAAGATAATGTTTGCGTTATTCCATGGTTTCTGTACATTCGATGACCCCAGGCACTGCGTATAAGGGCGGCAATTGTTTCTAGCACGATATACCCCCCCCCCCCCCCTCTCCGTCCTTCAACAAATCTTTAGTTGCCTGATCCTTTCCAGCTGCTTTCCCCCTTTTCGTAGTTTCTAATGATTTCCTAACTTCTTCGTTCGTCACTTACAAAACATCCGAATACATTTCCTTAATGCCAATCTCATTATTGTCCTGACGTCTTTGGCTATTGTAGAGATCAGTTTAGACTCTTCAGCAACTCTACAATCTTGCCGTTATTCGTGACGACATGCCCGCCTTGTCCCTTAGCGCATAGAACTGATTTTTGCCTATACCCAATTTCTTCTTCATTGTTTCAAGGCTTCACCCGTACTTTACAGCACGCTCACTCTTCTGCATGTTATACTTCTTTACATCGACCATTTGGCGCTTGTTTATTAAATTTAATATCTCTACCAATCTAGCTGGTCTGTTGGATTGGAAGCTTTGATACTTTGGGGATTCTTTCATCAAATCTTTCATCTCCTTAGACAGCTTACTGGCATCCCCTCTAAATACTTCACCGCCTACTTCTACAGCGCACTCAGTAATGATATCTCTGAAATTATTGGGCATTGCTTCTAGGCTAATGTCATTCTCGGTTAGAGCTGAATATCTATTCCGTAGCGAGATCCTGAACTCTTCTGCCCTCCCGCTCACCGCTAATTCGTTGATGGACTTCTTTCTTACTAATCTGTTTCGTTCCCTCTTCATAGTTTGTCTAATTCGAGACCTTACCATCATGTGGTCACTGCTTTGCACTTTTCCCATTACCTATATATCCTGCATAATAGCAGGGTTAGGACACATTATGAAGTCAATTTCATTTTTAATCTCGCCATTGGGACTTTTCCATGTCCACTTCCGGTTCTTCCTTTCGCCGAAGAAGGTGTTTATGATTCGTAAGTTATTGCGCACTGCAAACTCAACTAGTAACTCCCCCTGGCTAATCCTAGAACCAATGCCACACTCATCCACTGCCTGATCTCCTGCCTGCTTTTATTCTACCTTGGCAATTAAATCGCCTATTAGTACAGTATACTGCGTCTTTCCTTTCCGCATGGCCAATATTACATCTTTGTAGAAGCTTTCAACTGCCTGGTCATCATGACTACATGCAGATGCGTAGGCCTGTACAACTTTCAGTTTATACTGCTCATTAAGCAATTAAGCTTAATAAACGTAATTAGAGGGTGACAAGCCTCGTAATTAAACGAGGCCTGTCACTCTCTCATTAATGTTGTGTAGTTCATCTATATTAGGGTATATACTTATTGACAAGGAAACCTACTCCTAGTTCTCGATCGGTTCTCCGGTAAACCTCAATAACACAGTAAATGCCCGTCCTTCAGTACAGTATATGCCTCACTCTTCCTCCTAACCTCAAGCCCTATGACTTCCCATTTCATACTCTCAAGTTCCTGAAATAGCACTGGTAAACTAGCTTCACTATAGTCAGCTACATGTGAAGAAAAAAATGATAAACGGCCTTTAAACGACCTCCCTCCAGCCACTGGCATCGCTCCAAATGTGAGACGTCTAGGCACAAACGGCAAAAGAAAATAAGAAACAAACAAAAGAACGTGTTCTTCCGCGCTCGTGGTCTCGCGGACTTTTATCAAAATGGCCGCCTGCGGTTGTCGCGTCCGTCCGTTGGTGTCAGATAGATGCACACGTAGTCCTACGTTAGTGCTGTGTACTAATATCCCACGGTGGGATTCGGCGAAAAGCGTTATTTGTCGTATTTTGTATGCGCGGTGACAACAATCGCTGTAGCATTTCGTTACCACTCGAAGCGCCGCTGGGAGACCGTCGCTGTTTGCTGTAATATTTGCGTCGTTCATCGATGATTTAGAACGTTGTGTGCCATACGGCGGTGGTAATCGACCTCCGAGAATGTGCTTTTCCTATGCCTGAACTTCCAAGTGTGAGCGTGCGTGTCGATCTGGCTGCTGTTTCATCCCTCCGATTTCAGTGAAATATGTTGCTGCCCATGTGCCTAGCGCACAAGCGAGCGCGACAGATAGCAACTTCTGGCAATTATTTATCGGTGAATGCGCCCGTAAGTTCTTGATATTCGGTAGGTGAGTAGCGCACGACGGTAAAGCCAGAAATAGATATGAGATGAAACGAGAGAATTGTAACTGAAGCTTCAAGCACTGCATGCCCTTTTGGAGCATATACCGACCTATTTGTCTGAAAGCTGCGGCGTGCGCATTGTGATCCAGTTTTTCTAATTTTTATTTGCTTCGTTTCTTAAATCTGTACGTAATCAAAAAGCGCCAGTAATACGAAACATAATCTTTGAAATTTCTGATCGTCAATGCATACATGCTGCCCAGTTAGTTTCGGGACGGTTTCTCTCTCTTCTGCGACTCGGTTATGTGTTAAGATAACACTTATATAATGTGTTAACTGGTAGCTTCTTTCCTCATTTCTGTTTACTCTGTGATAGGCAGCTGGTTATGTTTTACTTCTGAGAAGGAGTATTTTATGAATGAAATGGACTTTGGATTTGTTCAAGCATATAGTTGTCTTCAAATAAAAGATTTTCAGACAATTTTCAAATGCTACACATTCACTTCCATCATTTCAGTTGTGCATCACAAGTGTGCTTCAGTGGCACTATGTGTTAGTATTTCATACTTAACCAGCCAAAGGACGAGACACAGGAAAGAACAGGACAGTACAAGGCTGGACTAGCAACTAATGTTTATTGATCAGAAGAAAACAACGAAGACTCCTTCCGAAAAGCACCGAAAGTATGAACCCTTACCAACTTGCCCAGGAATCCGTGTATTTCCCCAATTACAATTCATTGGTACATACAGCTGCAAAAATGCATGTCTAGCAATAAACTGTACCACTCAAATTCTACAGCACATGGTGACACATAATAAGCGCCACACCAGTTGCTAGCAGTGCCTAGAAAATTTTCTTTAACAGTGGCTTTTGAGGCGCTACCGTCCCTGTGTTTCTGTTGTCTGAGCAGGTCTCCGAATTGTAAATAAGAAGCTTTGCTGTCATGGCCGCCTGCATGAACGCAAGCAATGAAACTAATATAACATTCCAGACAAAAATGCCGTATAAGAATACGGTCGTTTGTCAGTTTTCTCTTCTATCATGCTAATTTGCAAGTGTTGCTTAAACCTGGTATTAGAGGCCGAAACTATAGCACTCGTTAAGTGCTCTCGATACTTTGCTGAACATGCTTTCACACTGTTGTATTCTGGCTTGGTTGCACATGGTTTAAATACCAAAGTGGAGGAGAGGGATTTAGCATCAAAAGTTATGAGGAACACCGTAGTAAATGAATAGCAGTTTTATTAAAAGTATGGGTGCAGACGGCATCTGTGCAGATTGCCGCGAAACCTTCAAAACTGTATTTGTTGTTTTTAACAGCCGCCGGCATACGGCCTTATCTCTGATTCTGGATCGCGTAGCAGTTCCATATTCTTTGTTAATGCTCGATGTCGCGAGTCACACCTTTATCAGTTTTCGTTGTAGGGCAAGATCCACCGAGATCTATCCCGAAGATTCCGGCCACTCATGTGTCTCTCTACAATGTTCCAGCCTGGGCTGGTAGCTGTTTGCGAAGTTATCTAGATTGTTCTGAGCAGCCTTTAAATTGAGCGTTGACGACTGTGACGGGCCTTCTTTGTTCGACGATCTACGCGCGCGTTTGTTGCTATCGCCGCTGCCGAGTTGCTTAATTCTTTTGCGGGCCAAGTCAGCCCAATAAAGTTTCTTCAGTGCAATCATCGACCCTTCATTTGTGTCATTGACCTGGTCACCACCACGTGACATCTGGTGGAGGTGCTGTCCTTGACCCTTCAAGCGATGACCTCAGCCTTATTCCTGTCGCCCTGGAAAACCAGCCTACAGGTCACCGAGCCAGCCGCCGACTCCAATGCCTACAACCCGAACATGGTCTCCTGTCTGACCCTATTCGATCTCGGAAGGCATCAACGCTGACAATGGCCCAGCCTACAGCACCGGTTGTTTTCGTCCAACCCCGTGAGCCCCCCTGCTTCCATGGACGACTGGATGAAGATGCGGGAGACTGGATGGACCTTTTCGACCGTGTGGCAGAATTCAACGGTTGGAACGACGCTGCGAAACTCAGGCAGGTCTACTTTGTTCTTCAAGGACATGCCCGAGTTTGGTTTGAAAATCACGAGACTTTTTCAAGGATTGGGAGATATTCGAAGCACAGTTCTTGATGGCCTTTACAAGTTCTGTCTGAAAAGAAAGAGCTCAGGCCCTCCTCCAATCAAGACATCAACTACCAAACGAGCCCGTCCTAGCCTACGTAGAGGAGATGAAACGCCTGTTTCGCCGCGCCGACCCTGACATGATCGAAGATGAGAGAGTGAAATTCCTAATGCGAGGCGTTAAAGAGTCGCTTTTTGCGGGGCTTGTCCGGAACCCGCCGAGAACTGTGGATGAATTTGAAAGTGAAGCATCGACCATCCAGAAGGCGTTGGACACCCGGACGCGCCACTACGAGCGACCACTTCAACCAGACTACTCATGCCACTACCTCAGCGCATCTGCAAGCGGCGAGAACCTTCGGGACCTCATCCGGGAGATCGTGCGAGAGGAGCTCCGCCAAATGCTGCCATCATCGCAACAACCCCGGGTGGCGACCCTCGCGGACGTTGTCCGTGAAGAAGTTCAGCAGGCGCTGGGCGTTCCTAAAGCGACGACTCCGACGGCTCCAGAGCAAGAATCAGCAGCGATGGACTATGCAGCTGCATTATGTCGTCCTGCACCCCGACGTGACCTCCCAAGCCGACGCGACCACCCCAGCCCTCGTCGCTACCATCCTGCTTCCGAAAGCCGCCCCTTGGTCCCCGCCCGCCAAACCTACGACCCCCAAGCACCAGAAAGTGCGCGCCTGGAGGACAGCAAACAACCGACTTCTCTGCTTCCATTGTGGTGAGGCAGGACACATCCTCCGTCACTGCCCGTACAGGCGGATCGGCCTCCGTGGTTTTGCTGTCGACGCTCCACGACCCCGTCCTGGCGAGCGACCACAGGAAATCAACGACTTCCTGCGCAGCGGAGAGAACTCGTCGCCAAGGTGTCTGTCACGCTCCCCATTGCCGTACAATGCCCGATTTGCGTCGCCGGACCGCAGCTACGTGGAAGGACGGTCTCCTAGCCCCCGTAGGGAAAACTTAAGGCAGCAACCTTTGGAGGTGAGGTTGCTCAACGGCGAAAAGACGAAGATCCTCCGCCGCCGACGACCACTAACAATGACGCAATCATTTCATCGCCGTTCCACACGACGACATTGGCGACAACACGACCAGAGTGCAAGCCGACAGCGCCACCCAGCGAAGTAACAATGGTATGCCCTGGCCAAGACCTGAAGAAACGCGGAGCCGAGATCGAACACCAAGGCCCACGTACAATGCGAGGACGCGAACAAGTGACCTTGAAGTTGATGTCGACGGTCGCAGAGTCACTGCCCTAGTAGACACCGGAGCTGACTATTCAGTCATCAGTGGTCCGTTAGCCTCCCATCTCAGGAAAGTTACAACCGCTTGGGATGGCCCGCTGATTCGCACCGCAGGTGGCAATCTGATTACTCCATCGGGACGATGTACTGCAAGACTAACCGTAGATGGGCGTAGTTACCCCACTAGCTTTGTGGTCTTGCAGCAGTGCTCCCACGACGTGATTTTAGGCATGGACTTCCTAAATGAAAATAGGGCTATCATCGACCTCCGATCCAAGCTCATCAAGCTCTCTGCAGACAAAGCCATACCTGCTACGACGGCTTCGACGCAACACGTCGCTCTAAACGTCCTCGACGGAGAACTGACCGTGCCTTGCAATCATCTGGGCCACGTCTAAGTTTCGTCCATACCTATACGGCCGACCATTCAAGGTGGTAAGCGACCATCACGTCACGCTCTCTGCTGGCTGGCTAATTTGAAAGATCCTTCCGGCCGCCTTGCCAGATGGAGCCTACGACTTCAAGAATTTGACATGACTGTAGTCTATAAGTCGGTCCGGAAGCATTCTGACGCAGACTGCTTATCCGGCGCTCCCGTCGACACTCCCCCGAAGGACGATGACGACGTCTTTTTGTTACCGGTAACCGCCAGCAGTTTCGCAGAACAACAGCGATCAGACCCTGAGCTGAAAGCGCTAGCCGATTACTTAGAAGGAGAGACCGGTTCCCCTTCTGGTGTGTTCATGCGACATTTATCATCATTCGCATTAAGCAATGGCCTCCTCGTGAAGAAGAACTTCGCACCCAACAAGACCGCACAGCTTCTTGTAATGCCTAAAAACCTCCGGCAGGAAATTCTGCAGGCGTTGCAGGCTGAGCACACACCAGGCCATCTCGGATTTGCGCGCACATTGTCTCCAATCCAGGAGAAATACTATACTGGCCGCTGCCTGCCGACGTTGCCCACTATACGTGAAGGCGTGTCGTGAGTGCCAACGACGCAAGACGCCGCCAATCAGGCCAGCAGGAATACTGAACCCGATTCTGCCCCCAATCCTGCCCTTTCAGCAAATTGGGATGGATCTCCTCAGCCCCTTTCCATCTTCGTCTATGGGTAACAAGTGGATCATCGTGGCCACTGACTACTTTACCCGTTACGCCGAAGCAAAAGCACTGCCCAATGGTACCGCGGCAGAAGTCGCCAAATTTTTTGTCGAACAAATTTTCTTGCGACACGGGGCCCCAGAAGTGCTCATCGCGGACCGGGGAACGGCGTTTACGGCAGAGCTGACGCAAGCCATCCTGGAATACAGTCATACAAGCCATCGACGAACAACTGCGTACCATCCCGAGACCAATGGCCTTACGCAGCGCCTGAACAAAACGATCGCGGACATGATCGCTATGTACGTCGACGCTGAGCACAAGACCTGGGACGCCATCTTGCCGTACGTGATATTCGCGTATAACATGGCAGTCCAGGAGACGACCAGGGCGACCCCCTTCAAGCTTGTGTACGGTAGGGAGCCCACGACGACGCTCGACGCAAGGCTACCGCACGTAACCAACGAGGACGACCTCGACGTCGCCGCCTACCTGCAGCGTGCAGAGGAAGCCCGACGACTCGCACGGCTGCGTATTAAAGACCAACAGCGCATCGACAGCCGACGATACAACTTACGACGGCGCCCCGCAGAGTACAATCCAGGAGACCAAGTGTAGGTTTGGACACCAATTCGCCGTCGAGGACTAAGTGAAAAGTTGTTGCGTCAATTCTTTGGACCGTAGAAAACCATTCGCAGCGTCGGACCACTGGACTATGAAGTCACTCCCGACGGAACGTCAGCATCACAACATCGACGCGCACGGCCGGAAATTGTACATACATGTTGTACGACTGAAGCCATATTGCGCGCGTTAAGGAATCTGTGGTGTTTAAACTTTGTAGTGTTGCTTTAAGTTGTTAAGTTGCTTTGTTTTGGAACATCGAGGCGATGTTTTTTCTTTTTTTTTTAAGGGGGGAGTAATGCCGCGAAACCTTCAAAACTGTATTTGTTGTTTTTTAATAGCCGCCTGCATGCGACCTTATCACTCGGATTCTGGATCGCGTATCAGTGCTGTATTCTTTGTTTTTTAATGCTCAATATCACGAGACGCACCTTTATCAGTTTCGTTGTAGCGCAATATGTACCGAGATCTGTCCAGACGATTCCGGCCTCTCGTGTGTCTTTCTACAATGTTCCAGCTTGTGCTGGTAGCAATTGCGACGTTATCTAGATTGTCCTCAGCAGCCTTTAAATTGAGCGTTGACGAGTGCAACAGGCATTCTTCGTTCGACGATCGACGAGCACGTTTGTTGCTATCGCCGCCGCCGAGTTGCTTTGTTCATTTGCGGGCGCAAGTCAGCCCAATAGAGTTTTTTCAGTGCACTCACCGACTCTTCATTTGTGCCATCGACCCAGGTCACCACCACGTGACAATATGTTGCCCTCTGCTTTTTCTCTTTTTACTTTCAGAACGTGGAAGTCTCTGCATACTTTGAAAGCCAAAAAAAAATATCTAGGTATTTATTACCCTGCTTTTTCCTTCTCTCCTCTCATTAGTTTTGTTTCAAAAGGAGGGTACTCCACTACTAATGATATCCCAACTTTGGGAGACACTGTTGCAAGATCAGTTGAATAAGGTTTATTAGTAGAGTGAGTACTCATGCAATTTGAGAATGCGTTTGACTCTATAAATTAAGTAATACTAAAAAACCAAATGGTTTTGCTACGGAAGTGCAGGTTTAACTTATGTATCAGTGGCATCACCACATCTTATATTTGTCAACGGTTTCTCTCAGTCCTTCCGTTCGAAGTTAAGTATCATCTTCACGACATCACTATCTGTTTCTTGCCTTAGATAAAAGTGTGTAACGGTTGTTACACCATTACGGACTGCACTAATTTACCTTCAACAACAAAAGCCACAGCTATCCTCCATTCCTTCAAGAAACATATCAAACAGTTGCTCCCTAGTAAAAGTTGATACCTTAATTTTATTCTTAGCAAAACATTATGCCTTATTTTTATTCTGAAACAGCAATGTGCTGCCCACAACAAGTGTTTCTAGGATTTCGATTCTCGCGCCTACTGCATATTTTAATATATAAGTGTATAGACGTGTCCATAAAGAACAGTGTATGTCTTTTCAAGTGTCGCTATGTTGCTTATACCTATATTTAGAGCAAGGGATCAGGGACGCTTAAACAATTTTGTTGGGGCCCAGAAGTAATTTTACACTGGCTTGTAAAGTGTTCTTTCTGGCAATTAAACCTTCAAGCTATAAAATAAACATTAACAAATCACAAGACACATCACAGTTTTTCCGAAGATGCGAAAAGCGAATACTATATCTTACCATTTCAATGTCCTTCTTAAGCGTCTGCTGCAATATGTGCCAGAAAAACACAACATCACGGCTCTGACTAATGAAATGCAAAACACACATCTCATTGGCCATGGCATCTCCTTGGAATGCATTCCTTGACGGGGAGCGTTGATGTGCACAATTTGAAACATAACATTTTGCCGCAATCTGAAGGCAGATGCGCTTGCTTTAAAACGCTAGTGTCAAGAAACCTCTGGTAAAGATGTCGATATAAAGGTATGACCAGCAAATGCTCAGTAAGGAGCGGGTCATGCGCCTTCTGGGCTATACTGGTAATCTAAAAAAAGTGCGCAGGGAGGAAATTGAAGGTGTCCGCAACCACCGTAAGGAATCCCCATGCAGTCCTGTCATGCGCCTTTCCAGTCGGTGAACGGGAAACGAAGACCGTGACTCCGAATAAGCACAAATGCTAAAAGGGGATGGTTTGGCAATTCCAAAAAGATGCAACAAAATGTGAACGAAGCCTATTCCTCCGGAATCGTACGGGTTCCCACAGACAGCGCCACACGAAAGTGGCAAATATTCTGTGTATTACCTGCGCCTCATTTACTCACACAACTCAGAGTCTGCAGGGCTTAGGCAAGCTTTGCAAACAGCAATGTTTTGAAGATTTGCGACCGAGCAAATTCAGAAACTTCCCTACCCATCCAAGCCTGAGTTTGCCGCCCCATAGCTTGGATTTCGGAATCCCCAATATGTTTCACTCTTGTGAATGTGGTGCAGAGGAACCCCTGGGTAGTGAAGAGAGCCGCAACCCCACCTTATGCTTCCAATAAAATTCGGTCTGGTACCTCATTTGTCTAAATTAAGAGCCGCGCCCGATAACTCACAAAACTGTTCAGACCAATGCAAAACACCGAGTATTCTTCTTCCAGAGAAAAATGGTGACGTAATCAGGATAAGCCAAAATCTTCATTGTGCTTTGAGTAAGGCAGAAATCTCTAATTGAAGCGCTCTTAAAGTGCTGAGACACTGAGACACAGCAAAGAAAGAAAGAAAGAAAGAAAGAAAGAAAGAAAGAAAGAAAGAAA